>BGPR01000141.1:0-77973 GCA_013235015.1 Araneus ventricosus | reverse complement strand
CAATTAAACTATGAAGTATGACCTCAATTAGTAACCTTCCAAATGTAATTAAAAATAACTGTTATATAAAAGTTACAGTAAGATCCTTTAGTTAGTAACCAAGCAATAGCATGCAAAATTTTAAACTAAAGCAAAAGTTAACTCTTTATGAATGAGATTAATGTAGAAAATTATTCATAAAAAATTGTGTGTAATTTTTTAGTATAAGTTGCAAAGCATTTGCAGCTATATTAAATAGATGGATTTTCCTAAACATATGATAATTTTTAATTAGTTGACATAAACACAGTTATATTTCTAAGAAAAACCATGATATTTAGTAAAGAAGTTATGCATTGTATAACTTTCTAAAGAAAATTCATTACTATTCTGCAATGAAAAAAAATCAATTTTGTTTATTCAGTCATACCATCTATTTTTTCAGAGAATCTATCTGCAACAACTTTGTAGCATTTGAAGCAAGTATACCAAGGCATTTTATAGATGTCAGTGTCGATGATTAAATAGCATAACCTAAAAACAAAAATTTAAAAAAATATGATTTCTTAAAAGATATTTACCCTACAGCACTGAGTTCAACATGTAGAGGGAAGCTTATAGGGAAGTATGAAGATGCGAGAGAAATGGAAAAAAGCTAATTGTACCCAAAATAATCTACTGCACCCTCTCCCCCCCCAAATATTCTAATAGTGGATCAATTAAACTAAAAACACTCATCCCAGTGCACAATTAATAAAAATAAAAACTAGTTTTATGCTTGTAAATGGCTTGATCAGTTAGGTAACTTGTATATCAATAGGAGACAAAACATAGAATTTAAATAATCTCAATGGAAAGTAAATCTATAAGAAGAAATCCAGATTGATTAAGAAATTCTCATTAACATTCTAAGAATGTATACATAAAAATATAATAAGTGATATAAATAAAAATAAATGTGATTAATATATTCGATAAAGATAATTTTCATTATTTTAAGTCGAGCCAAAAAGGGGAATTACTTCATTTAACAAAGTTTTTGCAGAATGTGCATAGATATAATGTTAATTATATTATATGTATTAGATATAATTTAGATAACTAAATTTTAATAGAATAGTCTGACAAACACAAGCATTTTGTGGACAGGCAAATTAAATTTTGCAATTTTTTTTTTCTCCCTAAGTTGTACTTCAAAAACTTATTAATGGAAGTTATTATGAGGAGTACATATTTTATCCAAATAAAATAAACACATAAATCAAAAAAATATTTATGGAAACTGTAGATACTTTCTAATTATTAAACTATGTCCAAAATACTAAAATAATGAAAAATTAATAAACACTATAAATTTCATTTCACTATCAGTTTTTTTTTAATTGGGGGACACAAGTTTATGCTTTAAAATTCTTTTATCTATTACTGCTACAATCAACTTGAACATTAACACATGCATTCACAGCTGACACATTTACATACACCATAAATTAAAAATAAAAATAAGTGTGATTAATATGATAGTGGATAAAATTAATTTTCATTATTTTAAATTTCTTCCTGCACTTCCTAATGGATAATCTTTAATGATATATAATTTTCTAAAAATAAAGTGTCATAAAACAATGTATTCAGGATGAAGATATCTCTTATTATTTTTAATGTCTCAGGAATTTTCAAATTTGCATTCAATTATAAATACGTCATGGATATGTTCAGAATGGAAGGTCATTTAACAAAGATTTTGCAGAATGTGCATAAATATAATATCAATCGTATAAAAAATACTTAATACTGATTTTGAAATACGATAAAGTGAATTTGAAAATGGAACTCACCGTAGAGCAAATCTTCTTAACTTCAATTCATTTTAATGCGCTTCCATGGATAGCGAGCGCTTCCTAAAATAAAAAAATGGCATCCAACTTGTGTAAACACAGATAAGGAAAGACGCTAAATCGTCACGTGATGATTTTTAACCAATGATTTTTCGAATATAACCTAGTGAGCAAAGCAGTAATTATAAAACGCTCCTAAAAGGATCAACGTATTCAGATTCTGTTATCAGTTTCTGGCGGGTAAGCAGTCGAAACAGGTTCTTGAGTATGAAAGTGTTTTAAAGAGCGTTTTTCGGTACTAAAAGATCGAAAAGGCGAATTTTTACGTTCGCTCCTTTTTGGAGTCCAGAAATCGCTCAATTGAATTTAGCGTGCAGTCAGA
Organism: Araneus ventricosus; assembly: GCA_013235015.1. Lineage (NCBI taxonomy): Eukaryota > Metazoa > Arthropoda > Arachnida > Araneae > Araneidae > Araneus > Araneus ventricosus. Next base: position 75,774 of record BGPR01000141.1, on the reverse strand, counting down.
GGTATGGAAAAGAGATCCAAGTCCGCAAATTTTTCTTATAATTCTGTCAATTTTGCAGAGAGAAGCTTGTAACTGTGTAAGTGAATAGATGAATGTAAGAAAAATATTCCATTAATTGGCATTTTTGTACTTTGGGAGCCGTATGAATTTTAATTTTTTAAACTTTTTATTAATAATCCCCTTAGTAGTCAATGTGTTATCACACAACTTCTCACCTTATTTGATAAAACTTTGCATTTGGAAATATATGTCTAGGATCCATATTTTAGTAAATAAACAATTATTCTACTTTTTTAGACATCCTATATATAATTTTCCCATGTAAAATAAATTCTTTGTAAAGAAAATGGATATTAATCATTTGATTAATCTTTACTGTCATTATGTTGTGACGAACGGTATCGTTAGCCATTATGAATTTATTCCTGTGCGACAGTACTACAGTTGATATAACAACTTCCACTACAACCTCTACTTTCATTAGTCCTATAAATGTTGTCATTTTTTTGATAATGACATTATCATTGTTAGGGTTATTGTCAGTTTTAGTCTTCGTTAATAAATATTGTTGTTATTAGATAGCTGTGTGTTACATATAACCACAATATCAACAGTGGTGACCTGGACGTGATCCACTTTAGCTATTGTGGTTATGTACACCATAATGCAATGCATCAGCAATAATGCACTGCATTATGTTGCACACAATGCGCCACAATATAATTCTGATTCGTATTATATCTTTTGTGTCATTCGTTTGCATATAGGGAAATTCCACTACTCTTGGAAAAACTTTTAATTGCTGTTGTCTGTTGTTTACACATTTTAACAAACAAATTTTGCAGCAATGTTTCAAAGCAAGAAACGAGTTGGCGAATTGACATTTAATTCCTAATATTAATTTAGGAAAAATAATTAGTTTCCGGTTTTTAATACCAAGTGATAATGAGATTTGAATGTTTCATTGTCATTGCGTTTTTTTCTAAATCACAAGGAACAAATAAAATTTTGAAGAAGGTAAGTTTATTCCACGATTTTCTTGATCTGTTTTTTAATATTGTAAGGTGAAAAATTTTGGTGCTTAATTTTTGATTTTCATTTCTGCTTATGTTCAGAAAATAATTATGGTCTTACTCAATTTGCAGTAGCTTTGTTGCTAATCAGCTTATAGGCAATACAAAACCTCTTTTTAATTGTAATCTAGGCATATGGAGTAATTTTAATGCCTGGAAGTGATGGTGGAGTATGAGTAATCTAGATATCAATCTCTCTTGTTTGATATTAGAAAAAAGCGTTCGACTTGTTTAGGATGTTAATGACACTATAACTGAAGCCTCCGATCCCTTTTTGCGGTAAATTGCAACTTTTCAAAACGTTTCAGCACGAAATAGATTAATACAGAAATGCATATATCTTATTAGATTAATTTTGTTTCAGTGGTCTTTGAGTAGACTTTATGCAATTCACCTTTGCCTCTGACGTTCTTTTTCCTTCATCCTTATTATTTATCTCTCTCACTATCAAAGTTAGTTTCTCAAGAATTCAATATCCATTGATGTGGTGTGGAAGTTTCGAGAAGGCGTTGCTTATTCAAGTATCATTCTCTCCATTTCACTAGGGTTTAAAATCAGAAGATTCATCCGAAATCATATATGTATACCTTCAAAAAATGGACGTCTATCTAACGAAAAATAATTTAAATAAATTAGAAACTTATAGCCCTCAAAGTGGTTTTTAAACTTGGTTAAAGTTAGTGCTATAATAACCAAGTTTTTGTATGAAACTAAATGCACCTGTTTTGCAAACTACGCCATATAAGTATACATTGGTATATTTGGATTTACATGAAGCTATAATTTACTCACATTTAAATCTCTTTGTCTCGTCCATCTTAGATTCCCTTCTCAAATTATTTTCGATAAGTTTCTCGTTACCTCTTTGCACAAGTTAAAAAGTTATTTTCTTTATATTCCGCGATCTTAAAAATTTGATATGAATAGCAATTAAAAAATGTTAATAAAATTGCGTCAGTTCAATCTAACATATGTTCATGAATTCCAGAATATATAGTCCATGTGTCCTCCTTCTGACTACTTGTTTGATATGTATTCATTTTAGCATCAAATGCGCTTTGGCTGTCCTGTCTACGAAAAATGTTTTTGCAATGAATCCTCCATAAACTCTGTATCTTATTAGTTCTTAAAAGAAATAATCATAAGGATTAAAAAACAGACCATAATATTTTAATTATCCCTCATTAACTCACTGTATCATTATAAGCATTTAAATTGCTTATAATGATACAGTGGAATATTTTTAAAATCTATAATTTATTGTCTATTTTTAGGGATCTGAAAATCAATTTTGCTGAATTTGTAGATAAATTACTGAAATATTTAAAAACGAAATATGCACTGTTTATCAGAAAATGGATCATATTTTTAATTTTGGGGGATATATTTGGATATTAGCATTGCATGTTATGTATATCTTGGGTGATGTTAGATTTGTTTTTCCAGAATGATATACATTACAGTAAAATCAAATGAATGATTTCGGATTTACAAATACAAAGAATAATGAATTAGTATGAAATTTTGTTATGCGTAGACAAATAAATGAACAATTCTCTTAAAATTTGCATAGCACTTTTTAATGAAATCATTATATTAATAAGCAAAACATAAGATGAAATGTTTAGCAAATAATTTGGTAGTAATAGTGGAACTTAGAGAAAGAATAAGAACTTAACCATATCAAACCTGCTGTAGAATTCTGTCTTTCTTAAACGAGTGGAAAAGAATATATTCTCTTGAATTTTTAACCGAGTATGACGAAATATTTTGCCATTGCAAGAAGACTTCTCCAACGAACATAACGACATTTTTCTTCATGGAAATATTTAGCATGATACTTCAGGCCTAATTATATAATTTCCCACAGCGAAAGAAAAGTCTCCAGTGTGAAAAGAGCTGAAAAAATTTATTCCCTACCTACCAGGTTAACATTAAAAAATAAGACATCCCTGGATAAATTTTGCATTCACTTTCACAAAAATATAGAGCAGTTTACCAACAGTCATGTTGAATATATTCATTCAAGACGACAAACAAGTTCCCACATTTAAGTACAACTTCAAATAATTTCCCTGTCTAAATGTTCAAAATTCTCCGAACATATATTTCAGTTTAATTGCAAGACCCTGGAATTCTATCATAATAGTGCAAGGAATTGTTTGTATAATTCTGGTGTTTCCATTGAAAAGTCATCCAATTAATTTCAACTGACGTTAGAATTTTTAAATTTAATGAAAGAGATTAAAGTTAAGATTCCTCAGTAATACAGTAATTGCATTAATTAAAGCTCAGTAAAGGAATAACGTGCACTGCTACTACTATTTTTATTACCAAGGCTTTTATGGCTTTTTTATAAGCATGTTATGTTTATTTTCCTAGAGAATATCAATGTATTTACAATTTTGAATATAAAATTTAGTTATAAATATTTCCTTCATTTTTATAAACCAACAAGCTGAGACAAAATTTAAGATAAACCTTCCCGTTCAGTCGAGAATGTTTTTGAATTCTAAACATAATATTTGTGTTACAATATCACTTTAGAAAATCATATTTTTAAAGAAAAGTACCAGTGAAATATGATGAAGGCTGGAATTCAATTTTAAATATTAAATAGAATTTATTAATTTAACCGCACATGCTAAATTTAGAAACGTTGGCGCTGGAGTCAATAAGCTTTCGATCTTCCTGATATAGAGGGTTCTGACTTAAATAAGGGCCACCCCTCCTAATTTCAGAACATTGTATAGAAACGACTATGCACTAAGACAATGAGAACGCTTACAGCGCCACCTGGCGGAAAACTTCGGGATTAGGTTCCTATCTCGAAAACGGTACAACGGTATCAACGGTACAACGGTACAACGGTATCAATTCCAAAGCTGAGGAACATTATCGATTTCGTACTAAGAGATAACTTCGGGACATTAGTACAAAGAACAGAACACTTAAAACGCACGTTTCTTTGCTGACTATTTCCAACACTGTTACGTGACGAAACATATTAAAAAGAGAAAAAAATACTGGTTATCACAAGATACTTTTATTTTCGGTATTCAAACTGCTCTCGGTGAGTTACAAAACAGATTTGTGCACTTTTTTGAATTTCACGTTTAGCATGTCAGCTGGCACATGCAATAGTAATACGACATCGAAGGTACTGCAACGTTGTCGAAAAGCTCGCGCACACCTTCTGTTTAAATTATTAACGCAGGTAAATTCATAGCAGGTCATTTTTTTACGAAAGATAACATTTTCTCCTTTTGTCCAAATTTTGTAACGTCACAATTTCCGAAATTGCGAACAAACAACTGTGTATTTTGAGAGTTCTATTCTTTGTATCAATGTCTCCAAGTGTCTTTTTGTACTAAATCAATAAGGCTCTAAAACTTTGTAATTAACTTTTTCCCTCTATCTTGTAGCGTGTTTGAGATAGGAACGATAACTTCGAAGTTTTCCAGTAGATGGCGATGTAAGCGGTCTCAAAGTGTAGCGCATAGCCGTTTTACTATACCTAGACACCATTCACATGCCTATAGATGCCGCCGTTCTGAAGATAAGGGGGTGGTCATTATTGAAGTGGGAACCCTGTATAATATAATGATTTGAGTGTTGTTTCAGTCTCATTAAACAGGGAAATATTTCGCGTTCTATTGTTTGTGTTTCTCTTTTATATTCGGTACTATATTCTTCCTCATTTTTGCATATATTAATGATTACTTACATATATTACTAATATGTATTTTCCAGACATATATGTTCACAGCAGTGGTGTCTAAGTACAGTAAAGCTGCTATCTTCTATATAAAGAGACCATTTTAAAAGGTTCTTAGTGGTAATCCTGGCTCCTTAGAACTGTGATACATAGCGATAATGAATAATTCCAAGAATGTCGAACTCCATGAATTTGGCCTATAAATTTCGTCCGCTCATAAATCAAGCGGCCTAATTCTAGTTTGATTTCGGACGAGTTTCATTAGTATAGTCAAGACTTCGGTCAAAAATGAGGATTTAGCTGCCATTCAAAAAATGCATCATTCTCACTTTACAAAAGGAGTTACTGGAATCAAATTAAATTAACGCTCTCAAACGTTCAAGCAATAAAACAGGACTGTATTCCACCGTCACCAAGTATCACCCGTACTGGAATTTTATAAACGACAACTTGACACTGAAAGTGTCAGAGGCCCCTCCGAAATCATACCAGAAGATTATTTGCCGTTTACTGGTGCCTGTGCCTGCATGACACCTGTCATGTGGCAGAATGATATGCAAGTTATTTATTCTAAAATAAAAATGTAAATTGATGAGTTACAGCAATTTCAAAAAAATATGGCAAATGTGACCACAGACAAACAATCGTTCATTTTTTAGTTGTTCCATAACGTTAACAGTGGTTGAAATCGAGAAGAAGCAAGCAAATATTGTTCTCTCAACGCACTCAGGATTCATTTGCGTCAGGTATTTTTTACGCTACATTGACTTTGCACTAAATTATTTTAATGGGCAATTTTCGCATATTTAATAATGATTTCTACACTGGCAATGTTAATTCCTGGCACTGCGTTAAGATCTATTATTGCGGTAACCTACAGATGTCTCATCAAATATCATATAGACATTTTACTATTCATCACGATAAGAAAATTTTTGTTCTAGATACATTGTCCTCATATTAAAGAGAGAAGAAAAGATTTTAGTGTCCAATCAGTACAAGGATTCAATGCCTTAATGTTGTTTCATGGATTTCGCTTTTATCTGTGCTATGATTATTTTCCTGGTGTCTTCTCCTAGGCTATGATTGTTCATTCTCCCATAAATTGTTTACTGACAACTATAATTATCCTTATACTAGTTGTAGGAAATCAAATTGCCTATTGACATTTAATAAAAGATAATCATCAAATCCATCCGATTATATTGCATCAAAGGTAAACATATGTATTTTGAAAATTAAATATATATATATATATATATATATATATATATAACAAGAACAGTATGACCTAGATGAGTACATTCATTTCGATTTTTCTAGATTCTTGTCCCTCCGTTTTCTTTTTGTTTTACTAGAGGTGAATCTCGTTCTGTCCCAACCTTTTTATCTCCATCCAAGACACACGTGACGGCAAGAACACCTGAAACTCTCTTGTTATTCATTTGACTTCGAACATTTTCGGTAGGACCAAAATAAAGCAAAGAATGGAGACAAAAACATATCACGTACAATGCCAAAAGCAAGTGTTTCATGCGCTTTCCGAGTTCCCTCAATCCAATATCGGCTCCAGGAAACTGCTATTCGGAGATATAGGAGTGATGTGCAAAGTAGCGCAGGGAAACTATCAAAGTACTGTTAGTCTGGAGGAAGAAAAGGAGCAAGAAGAAAGAGAAAAACACGTCCTTCGCATCAGAGGGAAACTTTCAGAACGTCGAACTCCTATTGCAAGGCATGTGCAAACAATGACATTTTTGGTGGAAAATATTTTTGCAGAAAAATATTTTGCAACTTTGTAAAAAAATGTGGGCAATCGTAGCAAATGGGGGATGAGGCTTTTCTACACTTAAATGATCAAAAGCTCAAAAGTTAGAGTGCTTTCATTTAGTTGCTTTCGAATTTTTAAATTATTGCAGTTACATTAACCCATATCTCAACAAGCACTGAAAAAAATTATATTTTTTTGCAAAATCTTAAATATGAGTTTCTTTAAGTCCATGTATACACATAAAATGAAAAAATGTAAAAACTTTTATTCATTTCATCGGTATAGGCTAAAAAGAGGATAATAGTACAATCTACTGCAATTCGTTTTCACTTAGGTGAAATGAGAGAAGGCATCTTAAGCGTAGCTCAGTGTTACATTTTTATAGATAGTTGTTGTTTTTGCTGCATACTTTCTTAGCTGGCATCTTTTTGACGGATTTCTGGGTTTCTTACAATAACACGTTTATTTTTAAGTTTCAGAAAAGCTTCATTACCGTGTTGAACACACAGTTTTCTGCAAGATGGCTTCCTTGTGTAGAAAGTCCCAAATAGGCAACTACTATATGTCTTCGAAAATCAAGCATGCTCAGACTATCATTATTAAATAGTTGATTCAGCTTCCATGAAGCAACAAATGCTGTTTCAAACACATTAATAAAGAAAGGCTTGAAACATTTATTTTTTCCTTGAAATGAAGTAAAATAATCTGCTGCATGATTATCAAGGAGGTAAAATCGGTTTTTATATTTATTGTAGAATGTAAGTATATTGGTATCTTTACCCCTTTTCAATAAAAAAATTACATGGTATTTTAAAATACAAAATTATTTTTAAAAGAAAACAAAATTCAAGCATGCTGAAAAGAGAAAAGCTAGGTCTGCTTCGATGAAATCCAAAATACCATCTGACATCATGAGCTGCTGTTTCAGAGTAATTAACTCTCTCCCCAACATATCTGGCACATGATATGTACCTGACAGACACTGTTTTAGGCAATCTCGTTTGTTGTAGAGTAGCAATGTTTGCAATATAACTGAGGAAAAAAGCAATATCGCCAATACTAACTGAATGTTGTTTGGTAATATTAGATTGGACCATCGTCCTATTTTTAGAACAGTCGAGAATGCAAGGCAAAATAACATTCTAGATAATTATTTTCATGCTTTTTTACTGGTATAAAAACTTTACGAAACATGAGTGCTGAAAATGCAAAAAGAAACATTCTACAAAATCCGCCATTTTCCAAATTTAATAAAAAAAAACATCGAAAATTAGTTTAAACGTTCGATTAAGACAAATATATAGTTAAATGATTTCTGAATATTAAATCGTATTTAAGTTGAATTAAAATGTTTAAAAGAATTTATACAAAGACCACTTATATGCGATGTCCTATTTTTAGGGCGACGAGGAAATATGGGTTAAAACAACGCTGAGATAAAGATATATACTGAAAGAAGTGGCTTTCACACATAAGTAGAATACAAATCCGTATCAAAGATTTGATTGTACTGATTTAAAAGTTGCATTTCTTTAAAACTTAAAAAAACACTTTGGTGCTAAATGTTCCTAAAACAATGTAGAAATAGCTGAAATTTTTATATAAGAATTTTACTAAGGATGAATGAAACGAACATTTTAACAAAAAGCGATAGTTTCCATTTTCTTATTTAATTTTTTCCGATTCTCACATAAATGAGTAAAGACACCTTTAACCCTGCCTTATTTTCAAAGTCATTTTCTTTTCTTGATGATATTAATTTCGAACAAATGCAAGACATTCTTCTTTCTTTTTATCACATTCTCAAGAAACAAAAATAAAAAACTACCATTCACTTCTTTTTTTACATCTATATCTCTCTCAACCTACCCTTTTTTCTTAAAATTCAATAATATTTTCTTTCGGTATGATTAAAAACTCTTGAAGGTAAGAGATAAAACATATTATAATCCGATAAGTGTTTTTTGATTGCTGACTCTTAATAATTCAGAGAAGAGATTTTATAGGAAAAGGAATTAATACAAAATAATTGTTAAGGAAATTGCATTAAACATCCCTAATCCATAAAAGTAAAAGGCCTTGTCTGAGGCAAATTAAGAATTTTAAAAAGTTATGAAAATTCCGCTAACAGTTAAAAAAGTTAAGTCCTTGAAAATATAATTGAACAGCACGCTTGTCTTATGCAACATGGGCAAATATCACGCGAGGTCAAATTTCCAAACTATTTGCATTTTCTAAACGATTATTACCCATGGAAACTAAATCATTGGATGATTGAGCAACACTTGTCAATTTACTTAATTGATGACATGCACTAAATTCACTTTAAAAACAAAAATTACCATAATAGATTTTGCATCAAGAGTTAAAAATAAACATTAATAGAATATATTAGCTTATTAGAATCTTATCTGGTGTTTTGTTGTTGGGGGGATATATTGACGCTGCCGAAAGATTAAATTTTACTCAATAATAATGGCAATTAAAGCTTCTAAAGTTACTGCTGATTTGTTTATTGGCATTTTTCTTAGAAAATAAGATTTAATTTTAGAAAGTATTTAATATTTTTTATTTATTTGTAAACCAGATAATGCATTTACTGCTTCATCATAAAGAAGTTTTACATGAAGCTACTCTGTCTTAAAAAGTAGATAAATCTGATTTTAAGTAATTATTTAAATTAAGATAAATATCTGAAACAAACAAAGGTATTCGAAGAATAGACCATTGTTTTCTAATACTTGTTTCTTCGGTTTTTAATAGTGTATCAGTTAAAATAATAATGTGTAGTTTTAATAATGTATAGTCAAACTTTTCCTATTTCAATTTCATTTTCCTTTTTGAATTGAATAAATGTTTGACAATTTTATAACTATGGATTACTATAATCTCAGAAAGAATAATAATTTTTATTTTAATATTTACTTCAATACGCTCTTATTTAGTTTCATCCTACTAGAGTAAACATCTTTGACATTTTTTAACTATCACTTTTTTATATGGACTGACTGTAAGGTTTTGATTTTTATTGAATAGAGACACCCGTTAAAGAAACTATTTTGTAAGAAAATGATGAACTTTTTTTTGCATAATTGATATGGAAAAAGTTTAAAACCAAACTAATGGTCGCTCAAAATGGGCTTTTCATAACATATATAAAATAATTCAATGAAAAAACTGAAAATTTAGTAATAATCATGTGTTGACAAATAAAGAATTTCAGAATAACCACACTATTTTCAAAACTTTTTCGATATATATTGAAATGTTTCTCATAAGAATACTAGTATAGTATATCTTAGGTTGGCAGCATCACAGGGAGTTTATAATTTGCAATAAATATCAGAAACCTTAAAAGAAGCTATATTTTGAGGGTATTATTTTATTTATATAAATCTGAGTTTCAATACAGTAGGTTTCCGTTAATTTTATGTTAACATCCTGTTCCGAAGAAGCACGAGGGCTATTTGGGAACGGGCGTCGTAATTTAGAACCGTAATCAGATAAGATGTACGGCTCCTAAACCGTCACAGAACAGTTTCACACATCTTTGTCATGTTTTATTTCGCCGCCAGTTTGTATATAACAAAGAAATGACTAGTTTAATTATAATGTCATCCAGTGATCATGCATCACGAGGCCTTATTGCGGACCTCTTCGTTTGAAACGTCACTATTATCACACAGATAAGGACCATTATTATACGAAAGTATTGTGAAATGTTGCATGTTGGATGTTGGCATGCACGCAACATTCCGCAAGATTTATCAAATTCTTGGTGGAAAAGGAATGCAAATGAAAAAAGGAGACAGCTAACGACATAATTTTAAAAATTCTTGAAATTTGAGAACTAGGAGACCTGAAAAAATATTGTCACCAGATTTTAAATTTTTATTTTATTAAATAACATAAAAACTTTTTTACTTGGAACAACGGAAATATTTTTGAAGGACGAGTTAATTGGTTTAGATAAATTTAGTTGCAATTTTAGTTTTTTCAGGAACAAAATCGCGTCATCTGATAAATGAACATCCAGAGAATCCAATTTGTCTCGTTCAGATAGACCTGGACGTAATACCGACGCTAGACAGTATTTACCTGTCAATAGTGAGGGTCATATGATGATTACAACATCTGAGCTGTAACACATTCTTTAAATTTTTTTACACATAAACGGAAGGATGTTTAAACCTCGATAGATTTAGTTTCCCCAAACCAATATAGCTGAGGAAAAATGCTGTGGAATCGGATTCTAAATTCATGGCTCTCTAATCACGAAGCCAGGATTTGTGACAAGACCATCGAGGGTTCAAAACATACATGTGAGAACCCACTTCTTTTTAGGATCCTAAAGTTAAATCTACTGCTATTACCACGCCGATTTTGTCTGTAAGCTAATGATTTAAACACAAACAATCATGATGAATATTGGAATACTTAAAATAGCTAGTGTTTTAGGATAAATACCTACATAAATTCTACAGAAATGAATCATAGTTTGAAAGCATTTTACTAGCTTGCAAAAATAAGAAGCGACATCATTTACAAGCATACAGCAACAAAATTGTCGAAAGTGGCTTGAGGCAACTACCAAGTTTTTCTGAGTTTTACAATACCAAATATTTGTATGATATATTATAAACTTGCAGCTTTAAAAATCAAAAATTACACTTTAAATATTAAGAATCTTAAAATTGAAGAATAACTCATATATACAGAATTATAGAAAAGAATTCACGCATTTTTCCCTTTTTTTTTCCTTTCTTCTTTCCAGGGATACAACCATTCATAACAATTCTATTTTCAAAATAATAACTCTAATACTTCTGGTCGAAAATTCGATTATTGTTACTAATTCTATCTCTATCACAATGATTTTTGATTCAACATAACTGTATCGTCTAGCGTTTTAAACCATTTTACTTCATTGTTTTAAACATAGTAAATTTGAACTATTTAAATTCTGTTTAGTAATAAAAATGACAAAATATATAAGTCTCTGAGCATCATGTAAAAAATTTTTAAACAAGTAGAAAAGTTTCTTTAGTTTCTTTGGGACACATCCATTACTCTTCTACATTTTTTTTGTTTAATATGTTGATGAAATATGTTATTTCATTAAAAATACACATCATGAAATTAAACAACAAAAAAGGCGTACAAATCCGGCGTCAACTCCAAATATATGAACCAGCAGTTAACGCTCCGTTAAACATTAACCCCGTACTAGCTAATGAAACATTATCTTCTCCATCCACTCTCCAAGGAGCATCATAATTAAAGCTTTATCGCCCTGAAAAAATAAGCTTTTGGCTTGGCAGTTTCAACACGCCTAAATGCTATCACTAATTACGCATTTTGCTGAAAACAACACCACTCTAATATCAAGATAGCAACACACTTGTTACCAACAGAGAAGAAACAAGAAGTGTTTTTTCTTAAATGGAATATGGTAAGAGTCTGTTATAGGAGAAGGAGATTTCTTCCAAATTTTTTCAGGTTTATTTAACTTAACGAGAAAAATTATTTTATCTAAAAATTTCCAGCGTTCGTCCGAGACGATTAAATGCGGGAAATTCAGGCAGGCCAGAGTGTAAGTCACATTGAAGTAGTTAGAGCCTAAGAAAATCCGATTAGGGAACTATGGTGAGTACTGCGGTTATCTTGAAAGTGAAATGTAATTTTTCTTCATAGAACTTCACTCATTAAATGCGTAGTGGATTTGAGAATTCCTTTTGTATCTGCTTCTTGATTCTCTCCGTAATTATTTTTGAGTGAAAAGATTACGAAAACCGGTTGGATTAGGGATTCTCACCCCATGCTTTTGCTCTAATCATTTGAATAACTTTTGTAAAAGAAAAATATTATCTACCGTATTTTTATTCGAAGAAATACGACGTTGAATATTATATTTAGTAAAATCTCCTGCTAAAGACTTCGGAAAGAGTATCGTTTAGAATTTGAGAAATTTGAATGCGTCCGTCTTTCAGGGAAAATAATGGCACCGTTTTTCATTAGAATACCGTAAATACTTTAACTGAGGATTCTTTTAATTAATCGCGTCTTGTCCTTTCTTGAAAAGTAAAATACATTTGGTTTTTAGACAATTATTGGTAATTTATAAGACAATATTCTGCCAGGTGTTATATACATGCTGATTAAGAAAAAACCATGTTGAAAACTCGTGTGACGTTCCTAGTGACATAATTGTTTCCAAAAAATTTAAATTCAGTTTTATTTCTTCTGTCAGTACTAATTTGGTGCCATCAAATTTCGTTGTAAAACTTTTGTTCTATGAAAACCCTTAGTAACATTTGATCCAGAAAGCCATTTATTCTGTTAATTTTGAGACACAGCTGTTACAATACTTTTAATTCATAGGTTTTAGAAAACTCAATTACAAATCCATTGTCATAAATATTGAAAATAATTCAAGAGAACAATATTTTATACGGCTATATATAGAAAATTTATAATGATAATTTTGTATTATATACTTGTATTAGCTTTGAATATTTGTACCGTAATGCTCAATTGTTTGCTTGCAGGTGGCATAGAATCCTACTCCTTAACCCTCTGAGCGCCCACTTATTTTGAACTTTTAGCTATCAGGTTAGAAAACTTAGCTTTTAAAATAAATTAATCTATCTGAAAGATATTAAAAAAAATATATATATTAAATATGGTCATATAAAATTTAATATTTATTTTCATGTCATAAATTATAAATAAAAGATATATAAAATTTTATTTATATAATACATTATTAAGGATTTTAATTCCCCAAAAAATTCCAAAAATTTTTTGATGCTGCAATGAACGTGCATGCAATGAAGCCCACCACTTCTTCATCACACTTTTCATTCCTTTCCTTAATTGTAGTAAAGAGCAATAATCTTTTTGAAAAGTGCATTTTAATAAGAAGAAATTTAAGTAATGACAAATACAATAAAAATCAGAATTTTTCCATCGCTCTTCATTTATGCAGGAGATCCACATAAATGACAAAATATAACTTAAACAAATGTGTTATAAATTTCAGATTTGACGTGTGGGATTAACTGATTTTTTTAATATAATGAATTCATCGAATATTGAACGTTTGGGTATCTTCTAAAGCATCGAGTCGCGTGTCAAATCATAGTTTAATGTAAAATTGTTGGAAAAGGGTTTAATTTTCTTCTTCTGAGTGTCAAACAGAAGAAAATGCCTACTCTTTATGTATAAAAACAAATAGCCGAAATTCCTCATGTATACATGATTTATCCCGCGTTTATTTTAAAACCTACTAAAATATAAAAATTGGGTCACCCAATTTTAATGCAATACTGTAAATATTCCTCTATTTCATAGCCCTTTAAAATTATAAAATTAGAATTTATAAATTTACAGATTTGATGGACGTCTTTGTGCTCGTCTTCAATGGATGAAAGTACAACATAAGTGGCGATATTTTCAAAATTTTCAATGGTTTTGGTTGTATGTTTCTGTCAATCGAAGTTTTGTTTTTCTTAAATATTGACGCATTTCGTCATAAAGTTGTTAAATAATAAGTCTTGTTATTAATTGCACTTACATCTACGAATAATACTGAATTTATATGCATTAAATATTCCCTCTTCATCACGCCGTTTTTTTTTAAAATTTAACATGTTGCTGAAAGGTGTTATAACTTATGAATATCGGACCGCAGTAAATGACACAGGATGGCGGACCGCCAATGATGAGTAAATGAGAAAAAAATAAATGAGATTCGAACTTCTAGTCAGAAATATTGTAGCAAGATAATGTTTTAGGTTTAATTTGTCTGTCTTTATATTATTTTTAAAATTTTCTCCTAATTATTGACGAAGCACAGCGATGTTCTTTTTCTACTAGACCGTTTGGCATATATATATATATATATATATAAAACTCTTATGTGGACGCAAAATCGGGAAGAATTGATAATCGCCATTTGGCAACAGCTCGCAAGTTTGGATTGTGTACGTTTGAATCGGCCGAACACTTGAATTGGTTTGAAGCGTGAAGCAAAGATTTTTTTTTTTTTTGAGTTATGATTGTTTCAGTCCTACAGTTTGGATTAGACAAATGAATGAATGTGTGCTTAATATTGAATGTCATCTTCAGCTAAAAGTTTCTGAAAAATTAGTTTATTCATCTCTCAGCAACTCAAATTTTCTGAGTTTTAAAAAAAACGTAAATAGCTATCCAGAGAAAAATAGAGTTCCTTCCTTCAATTAATAATAATTGGAGTAAATGTGTTTACATGTGAGGAAGCAACATTTCCTTTAAAAAAGTGCATGATTAAGATTTTGCCGAAAAAAAAGATGTTTAAAAATTTTGCAAAAGTCTATCGAATCAATTTTAAAATGCTAAGGGTAAATAATTATTACGGGTTTTAATTTTGAAAAGTTAATATGGACATGTTTCAAGACACTATTTTCTCTAAACTGTTTTTTTTTAGCTAAAACTTTACATCATTATTCGACAACTAGAATTTTTAGAGATTTGAAAACAAATGACTACACTGAGGAAAACACTATAGATTTCTTGATTAAATAATTATTGGAAGAAGCATGTTTACATGTGGTGAAGCTTTTCAGAACTATATTTCATTGTACAGAGGGAACATTTGAAAGTTTGGTAGAAAAAGTAATTTTTTTTTAAATTTTGAAGATTTGGAAAAAGGCTATCTTATCAGTTTTAAACTTAAAATTTTGGTGGAATGAAGTTATTTTGAAATAAACTATTGAAGAAGTAGTCAAAAGTGTATGCCAAGAAGTTTTAAATTACTGATTTCTGATTGTTGAAAATAATTTTGATTTTTAATCATCTTAGAATTATAAATATTAACTTTCATAATTTCTTTCTAACATTTTCATATATTTATATCTCTGTACTACCAGAAGATTTTAAATGTAGAAACTGATGAAAAATTAATTTTAAGAGCATTCAAATAATTTAAATTTACTTTTAGTAATTAATGTACTTATAATTTTCTAATACTAGTAGAAACGCATAACTGTATAGAGAGCGAAGCGATCTCGAAAGAATCACAACTTGTTTCTTGGGGGTTTGAGAGTGCAGCGAGCAGGGTTGTAGTATATATATATATATATATATATATATATATATATATATATATATATATATATATATATATATATATATATATATATAAAGATTTTACAACAAATATGCTTGGACACGCAGTGTCTTCATTCTAGAGAGCGAAGCTATCACCCGGAGGATTGCAACGCAATTCTCCTGGGGGTTGGCGAGCTTCAGCGAGCAGGGGGCAGAGCCCTTTAGTTTAATCTGTTTGTGTATAAAGTTATTTTTTATGCAGTCACGAATATTCGATTTTATTCCAACTTTGCCGTAAATAAAATTATGAAAAGTATTGCTGTTAAATATACAAAAAATATATTTAAAAATTGTTAAAATTAGTTAAAAGATTAAACGAGAAAAAGAAATTCCTATCCATAAAACGCTATTATTTTTAAATTTAAAAGTAGTGCAAAATTAATTCACAATAATGTGTAACATCATCAGTTAAGTCCTCATCGACGAAAAGCTTTAAAATATTGATTAATATTTAATTAAAAATTCTAATCAAATCTTTTGAAAAAATAATTTCTTATTGAGCATTTAATACCCAAAATGTAACAACGAACAAACTTGGTAGCTTTAGGCCCAACAGTCTGCCATATACAGTAGGGTGGATCGAAAAGTATAGGAAAAAAAAATTTTTTGAAATTATTTTTGGCATGGGGCGGGAAAGTTGTGTCTTAAGTATATTAGTTTATATAATTTTTTTCATTCAAATTCATTTATATCTTCCGGTGCCCCAAGCGCCTCAAAAATAGTTAAAAATTGATTTTTTTTCTGAAAATTACAATTTTTTTTTGTTTTAATTTGAAATTATTTTTGGCATGGGGTGAGAAAGTTGTGTCATACGTATATTAGTTTACATATATTTTTTTGTTGAAATCCATTCATATCTTCCAGTGCCCCAAGTGCCCCAAAAATAGTTAAAAATTGCATTTTTTTTTTGAAATTTATAAAAAAATATTTTTAAAATTTCCTTTAGCGCCGGGTAAGAAAGTTTTATTTTGGGTATATTTGTTTACGTATTTCATTATTATTAAAAGTCATTCATATCTTCTGGTGGTCCAAACGCCCCTCAAAAAGTTAAAAATTGACATTTTTACAAATATCTATTAAAAATTGTAAATTAATGAAAAATATTCGAAGAATTGGCAGATTGTTCAACTATTAAAGTATAAACTTATAAATAATTATAATTTTATAATAATACATGAAGTATAGATTTAATAGTGAAAGCAATAAATCACAAAACTTATAAAAAGTGAACTTGCATCATAGATTTTTTAATTCTATTAGTTTGAAGATTTACATATTTCTAAAGGATGTTATCCTTTTTGGTATTATAATGCTTGATAAGACTTCTTGATTGTATCCTATTCAATATGAAGCCGTGTCTCTTGTCTTCTGCATATACACTTTCCGACGCTTCAGACACTGAGCGAAAACATATTTCTACAGCTTGGGTATGGCATGGATATTTTGATCATTCCTCCGTTTTTCTAACTTTTGGGCTCAATTTCTTTAAATGGTACATTCATCAAAAGAGGTGGTTCAAAAGGTCCAACTCGTTGCCACTTAATAATTGCAAAATAATCTTTTGCTTTAAAGTCTATTTTTTTGGTACTTGAAAAATTCTTATTCTGCTAATACTCTGTTTTCATTTCTAGCACAAATTAGTTTTCGTAGTGCTAAAGACCTTATATTCTCTCTGCTATCTGTGAGCATTGACAATAGAAAATTTTCAGGATGACAAAAGAAGCTATTTCGTTCAGTAAAAGTGTCATATTTCTTAAATTGGTTCCAACTATCTAGAAAATGAGATAAGTCTTCAAATATGCCGCGCTCCTTCTGTTATGGAGAGCTTTGTCTTGACATGCAACCAAACAGGTTGCATATACCTTCATAATATACGTTGCAAGAATAATAAGATTGCCAGATGGTTTTTCTGTGACCACATACAACCTTAAAATTCTACCTGCAGTTGTTAGCCACCTTGAGTGAACAACTGGATCAGGCTTTCTTGATGCCAGATCAGAATAACATTCACCATGTGATATCTCTAGGCAAATATCATATAGATATTGCTGATCATTGCTGAGAACCATTTTATTTATATTATCTGGCATATTCTCCACACTTATTGAAGAAAAAGGAGATACAGGTAGCTCCTCGCAGGATTTGATTTTTTTACCAATTGGTCGACAAAATTCTTTAGGACAAGTTGTTGCACCATCCAAAGAATTTAGTAGATGTCGGAGAGGTAACTCATTTGTTTGAAGCAAACGAATGCACTACTGTAATAGTCTATTGAGGCCAGTTCCATCAAGCGAAATAATACCTCCCTTGTGCCCCGTATTAACATTTATTCCATCGCATCCAATTACTGTTAGCCCATTTAATTGCATATTATTTGATACCAAAAAATTGTGTATTGCTTCTTTTATGGCTTAAGCTCCTTCTGTTGCAGCAGTAGCATGTCCGAGATACACAGAGCTAGATTCGTTTACAGGAGTATAATGCTCCCCCTTCGTGGTCTTTGGGTAGTACTTTGTATCCGTCTTAATTAGCACTTTTGTGTTGTCTTTTCTCCCATCGAAATATAATCCGGTTAAAAGAGACCAAGACACCTTTAAATTAATAGACTCTGAAACTACTGCATTTTAAAGCTTTTTACACTGTCTACGAATTTTATTGCGATCTGCCACATGAGAAGTCTCTCCTCGTGTATAATTCCAATGTCTTGTAGAACAGCATTGGCAAATGAAGCAACTTCTCTATCTGAAATTCAGTATCGATCACATTCCCTTGCTAAGGTAGGGAAATTTAAACGATTTTGTGATTGACACCCATATCTGTATACGTGGAGGAAGACATAGTGTTGAGCTCAAGTAGCTCCATTGATTAAGCATGAGCATCATCAGCATCAGTTTTAACCATTTTACGTTTTTTTTCTTTTGTCTTCCATCTGTTTTCTTTTTCCCTTTTCTTTTTTCTTTTAGTCGCACTTAGTCCACTCCTCCAATAACCATTTTCCTTTCTAATCTTTGATCTTTTATAAACAATCGCTCAGCAAGTGGAATTTTCATGTCTTTTTGGCATTTACATGTATCGAAATTTGTACGCTTACAAAATGTGATATCGAGCAAACACGATATTTTTTCATTACGATAATTTTCCAATTTTTGTTGGAATTTTTATCATTCCTTCACCCTCACCTCTACGTTTCTCCCTGTAAAATCGTTTCTTTAACACATTTTTTTATTTTTTATTTTACATAAACATTACATTTACATTTACATTTTATTTTTTATTTTACATTATTTTATTTTGCATAAAAATCGTTTTTTGCAAATATTTAAGTGTTTTGGGGCACCGGAAGATATTAAACAAAGTTGAAAAAATTTTGCATGTATGCTAGTACACTAAAAAGACAACTTTTGCAACCTATGCCGATTATTTTATCCACACTTCGAATTTTCGATCCACCCTAATATACAGTGTATTGACTGATTTTTGCATCACGCCTGCCCCAATTTACAGATAGTATACTAGAGTATAAATTGTTCTTTACTTAATTCCAATCCTTTCATCGCTTTCCTGTTTTCTGACAACTGATCTTGATCTCATCACAGCGTTCGTTATAGCCAAAGAGATGCATTATGACACCAACACCGGCAACTTTCTTGTCATTTGTTTGACTTCTAAAGCTTTCGGAAGGACGATATAAAAGGAAAATAAGAAACAAATATGTAACGCGAAGCACTAGTGTTATGCTTTCTCTGAGTTCCCGCGATCCAATATCTGGTCTGAGAAGCTGCAATTCGGAGACACGGGAGAGCTGTGCAAAGTAGCGACGGCAGAATTCCAAAGCGCCGACAGGTTGATAGAAAAAAAAGAGTAAGAATGATAAAAAGAGAAAGATAAATACTTCTCTTCATCGGAGAGGGAATTTTTGTGCTGGAACTTGTAGGGCAAGGGAGTTACAAACAAAAATGTTCTTGATCAAAAACATTTTAAAAGCGAAGGGACAGAAATGTGAAAAATGATTACAAAATGAGTTGGTTTCAATTTTATGCTCTGGAAAAATTATCTTGCATTGTTTCAATTTTAGTAAAATGAATGTTCAAATGTAGATTTTAAACGGAAAACAAATGCGTCAAACAGAAGCCAAAACAAATTTCTTATATTTTTTAATTGTGTGCGCAATTTCCACTGGCGGCATTTAAATGGCAAAAGAAATTAAAATAATAATAACACTTTTACTGAAATTTTTATTTACTAAATAAAATGTAAGTATCAAAATAAATTAATATTTTATTAAAATGAAGTACATTTTCCGCGTTATGTTCCCGACATAAATTCAAATTATTCAAAATTCAGTAGAATTTAAAATTGTGTTCCATTATTTTTTCAAATAACTTATTTTGCTATAATATTGTTTCATATTTATGCATTACTGTTTCTAAATATTAAAGGCTT
Organism: Araneus ventricosus; assembly: GCA_013235015.1. Taxonomy (NCBI): domain Eukaryota; kingdom Metazoa; phylum Arthropoda; class Arachnida; order Araneae; family Araneidae; genus Araneus; species Araneus ventricosus. Next base: position 55,622 of record BGPR01000141.1, on the reverse strand, counting down.
GTAGTTATATATATCCACAAGTCCCCCTCTAAACGTAGATCAATAGCTAATTTTTAAACCGTTAGAAATAGCCACATACTTCCTATAGTAAAAATGCTTTAAATGACCAAAAGCAGTATATTTTATGCTTATTGAGAAAATAAATATACTGCTGAGAAGAGTATGAAGTCTTCATTTTGTACAAAAATATTAAATTCAACATAGGAATTCAGTGATTTAAGATATTATTTAAGAAATTTGTAAAATAATTCTCCTTTAAATTCTCAAATATTCAGCAAAAAAAATTAATACAGTGAAACTAAATTATAATACAGCCTTTAACAGCATTGTGCCATAAGTTAAAAATAATACTGAATCTTTTGTGTTTCATAATATTATGTAATATTTACACAATCATTTTGCTGTAAGTCTTTACTTTAAGTGATCAAGCCGGTTGAATTATCTGAGACAGATTCGAATTCTATCAGTTTGACTATGTTTATTATTGACTAAGTTATTAATTTCAACTCATGAATTCAGTCGACTTGAGATAATATTTAAGAAATCCATTTAAAAAATTCTTTATTATGTCAAATATTCTTCAAAATAATAACAATACAGTGGAATATAAATTATAATTCAGCACTTAACAATATTGTACGATAAGTTGAAAGTTATACTGGAACTTTTGTATTTCATAATATTATGTAATATTTGCACAATCATTTTCCTCTAGGTGTTTTACTTTAAGTGAAAAATCAAGTTTGATTATTTGAGACAAGTACGAATTCTATTAGTTTGACTAAGTTTGAAAAAATTAATCTGATTTGAAATGAAACGTCCTAGAGTGTAATATTTTTCTTACTAATTAATAAATAGTTCACATAAAAGAATTTGGCCCTGCGGAAATAAATATTTGGTTTGAATTTGTTTTCATTTTGTGATTTTGAATTCGTGTCAATTTTGTCTACAAGCCAATTTTGCATTTCCGCATATGCACTCAAACTCTCTCAAGGAAGAGCGCTTTGAAAGGATTTGTTGCAAATTTGAATTTATAAAATTCGCGTAAATTTTGCTCTTAAAATGAACACAAAAACCTTTCAGATTACCGATTAGAATTTTTAACGTCATATTGTAAAAGCAGAAAGTAAGAAGCAGAAAAAATTATAAAACCTTTACGAACGAAACGAAAATTTTATGATAACACATGATTTAAACATAAGAGACCCTGATTGGCTCGGTAGTACGACGATTTAAAATGTAGCGTTGCTAATTTATCCTTTAAATAGTGCTATAGCAACTGTGCAATTGATCGTTTCTGTAACAAGAGTGGGTGATGTTGTTGAACGCCGTCGAGGGAAAGATGTTTCTGTTTTTAAATACGTTCGAATTATTGGCCAGCATCAATCAAAGAGAACGATTAAAGAGATCGCTGAACTTACTGGAATTGGTTTGAGATGTATCCAGCGTATTATTAAAACCTGGAAGTATAGTGATGAACCGTCAACATCTCGGAATAAATGTGGTCGGGAAAAAACTCGAAACCGAAGTCCTCTGAAGCGACTGGTGAATAAAAATCGCAAAAATTTAACATCTGAACTCGCGGCAATGTTTAACACGGGACATAAAGGGCATATCAACACGCACAAGCGACGTGAACTTAAAGGAATGGAATAGAATGGTTGTAGATCCGCAAGAAAACCAACTGTTTCGGCGATTATCCTTAAAAAACGACTGTTTGTGCAGATTGGACTGTAGAGCAATGGGAAAATGTTATGTGGTCTAATGAGTAAGGATTCAGCCTATTCCAGAACGATGTGCGTACTAGGGTTAGAAGGAAACCTCACGAATCGATGGACCTTTCATGCATAGTGTCCACTGTGCAGGCCAATGAAGAAAGTGTTAAGATCTACGGTTGGTTCAATGGCTCTGGTATAGTATCAGTAAAATTATGTGACAATAAAATGAAGTCGCAGCGTTGTATAAACGTTCTTAATGACCAGGTTATCCCATCAATGGATTTTTTCTTCTACGATGGAACTGGCACATTCCAGGACGACACTCCCAAGATCCACCAAGCACTAATTATTCAGAATTGGTTCAGGAAACATGAGGACTCAATTTCCCGCATGAATTGGTCACCACAAAGCCCGGATCTCAACCAATCGAAAATATTTGGGATATACTGGACAACCTCAGTGTATCGTAAGTTCAGTGTCTTGGTGACAAACTGCTGCAAATCTGGGCGACAATATGAGCTCAAACCATACACAATCCTATTGAAACAATGCATTTCCTGAGGGTTTCTTCTTCAACGACTCTTCTACATTGATTGATTTATACTTATGACATTCATAATTAATTGACTACCAGTCTTCAAAGAATTCTTAGTTTATTACACCCATTTGGTCCTACCAGATTCACAACCTTACTTTACAGTCATTAATGTTCTGTTTCGGCATTGATGGACCTGCTTCCGGACGCACCCATTCCTTCGATTTTTTAAAATTGTAGTAATAAATTCATTTTTTGGTCCTCGCAAAAATCCGATACAGAGACACTTTTCTTATTTTTCTCTGGGATATATCAGCTTATATATGGAATTTCAACATCCCATGTCTCTTTCATTTCATACAGTTCCCAATTTTCTTACTCTTAACCCTTGGCACGGAATGTAGACATTCTGAAATACATTACTGGGGAACATTTAATTAAATATCGTTGTGTTGTATGTAAGGAATTCACTCAGTTAATTCTTCCCATTCTTCATCATTATACATTTTTCGTGATCTTCTGTGCTCTTTGTTTAGAGCTTTTAAAACTTTACTTTAACCCACCGAAGTCATTCTTTGCAAGATTTTAAGCAAGTTCACTTTAAATATCTAACAGTAAATGAAGCTATTTTCTTCTCTGTAAAACAATAAATAAAACTTCCCGCAAATGCCGTTTTTTTCTCTCAAAACTCGACATCTTAATGCAAAAAAAAACTGCTTATACTTTAATTGGATGAATAAAAGGTAAATGCCAACTCTTCTTGAAAACGAAGCATTCAGTTATTTAGTAGCATGCAAACTGTGCTTTAGCGGCAATTATTTAAGATGTGCGTAAACATATTTATACACTTCTTTGCTTTTATCTTAAGAAACAATTGTTTAAAAAAAACTCAAAAAGCAACAACGTAACATAATTGATGAAAAAATTCGAGGAATCTTTTCAAAATATTTTCAGAAAAATATTCCCCGAATTAAAATTACTTATGCAATTCCAATGCACATCATCTGCAATTTCGATAATTAATATTTATTTCTGTATTCTGTTTTAACATTTAAATTAAGGAGATTTCAGCAATTTATAATATTTTAATGTCGTTTGCATTGCATATTTGTAATATTTTTATTGAAGCTTCTGAATAAAGTGCCTTTTATTTTAACGAGCTTCTTTCAATATTTTGGAATAGGAAAACATTAAATTCTACATATTCATCTTAAGCAAATAAAGGATTTTTTTCAATGTTTTAGCGATTATTTTGAAAGGATTCATTCGCAGAATAAGTTTCTTCTATAACGTTGGAGTTTCTTTATAAAATTTAGTTTAAATGAATATTATACTGCGTTGCTTATTTCAATTAAAATCTCGGTTTCTCTAGTATTAACATGTAAAGATAGCTCTTGACGTTTTATTTTGAAATAAAAATTAAACACTTATTTTTTAAATGCATTTTAGTTAAATGGCTACAAAATATTTTTTAAAGGGCAACTCTTGCTCTACAATATCAAAAATGACTATTCTATACAAGTTTAATTTTTCTATTTTTTTCTATTTTAAACAAAACATGGAAAAAGGCAAATACGGTTGATTGCCTTGTTCCAATTCAAACCAGATAGGAATGTAGTGGCGACCGCTCACGATATTGACTTTGCATTTGGTCCTTCAAAGAATAACGATCGTAGTGTGTAAAGACCACGGAAGATTGATGGAGAACAATTAAAGCTGTTAATTGAAACCGAATGGTTAACAACTATTCGAGAGCTTGTTTCTGTATTAAGAGTATCATTCCTAGTAGTTGACAACAACTTGCAAGGAATTAGGACGACAAGACTTCTACAAATGTCTGCCTCGTAATTTGTATGAAAACCGAGCAAATAAATGAATAGAGATGTCGTCTGTACATCTTTTCAGCAACCCAAACGACACGTTTCTTGATCACATTGTAACTTGCAACGAAATGTGGGTTCTGTAAGACAGTTGAAAACGATCGGCTCAAGTATTAATAATTTTAATATTAATAATATTAATAATATTAATAATTTTAATAATACTGAATAATAATTTTGTATGATTAAACGATCGGTTCATTATTAAACCGAAATGAAGACCCAAAACATATTCCAAAGTCCAAACTGCACAAATAAAAGAAAATAGTGAATACACGGCAGCATGCAACCTGTATAATCCATTATAGATTCCTCAATTTGGGCGAAACCATCACGGCAGGAAAGTAGTGTCAGCTGATAAATGAATTGCGTCAGAAGCTTCAGCACAAATACCCGGCACTGGTGAAAATAAAAGCTTCTATTCTTCTCTAATATAACTCTAGCCCACATGTCATATAACCAACACTGTAAAATTTAAAACGAACTGGGTCATGAAGTTTTAGAACACCTTTCATCTACTAACTGCCTAATTGCCATTTTTTAAACATCTTTAAATTTCTTATGGAAATACTCTTCAAAAACCAGGACGATGCAAAAAATACATTCAATGAATTCGTCGCTTCGAGAATCCCAGAGTTATAATCAATTGACTTAAAAGTTTTTATCACGTTGGAAAACTGTAATGAACCTTGTATTGTAGCTTTTAAAGCTACTATTTTCATTCATAAAGTTTATTTAGCCTGAAAGTTTGGGCACTTGAAGTTATAGGTTGAAGAACCTCAATAAATTTCTTTACAACCTAATATATAACGCGAAACAGTTAATTTTTTAGAACATTTCTTTGTCTTTCATAACATGGGTTTAAATAAATAGACATTATGTAATGTATAAAATAAAATAAAATGTTTAATTTTCTTTAATTAAAAACACTCTCAGTGCTGTTCAAAGACCAAATTTCACGAATTTATTTCAAATACATACAAATATGGAAATAAACCTCAACTAAAATTTATAATAATCTTCGAAAACTATATGATTCTGCAATATACTGACATAAATGGCTCAATTTTATTCGATACAAAATTTGAAAAATTTTTTTTAGGAATATTAAACATATCTTCACTTTTAAATGAGTGTTCATCAGTACCTCTTTCATAATACGAATACATTATTCTACACTATATTTCTGCATTATCTTGTTACATTAGCAGTAACCTTTAAATTCTGATGAAAACATGGAAAATAACGCATCAAATTTGAATTTATTATTAAAAACTTGGTTTTGAATCCAGACAAATTCAATAGCAAAATTTTACGAGTTTTTTCACAGTTCAGAAATAACTAGATTAACAAAAAAAATCATACAATATCTGTTTCGAATTTTTTTAATCGAGCTTCACTAAAATTTTATTTTAAAATTTTTCATTTATGCATTTTGAGAGAAAAAATATCTACTTCGTATTTCAAATGGGGGGGGGGCGATATTAAATTTTAAAAAATAGTAGCATTTTTAAAAAAAATTTACTGAGTTATTTCCATTTTATTCATGCATGTTCTAAAATTATTGTTAAATTCTCTAAACTTAATCTAGGAAAGATTTGTAAGTTACTTCGATTTAATGAGCTTTCAAAATTTGTCAGTTTGAAAAATATAGGGACATACAGCGCGTTAAGAGCGGTGTTGAATATGATTTGAAAAGAGTTTTAAATCAAGAAATAGATACAGAACACAGAATATAGAATACCCAAATTTTCTTTCTTGTGCACCGAGTTAAGTGGAATCCTCATTCGCCATTTGCTGTTTTGTCTGTTAACATATTTGTTGCGCAGTAACGGATAATCGCGCTATTTTTAATTTCTTCGAATTTGCCATGAATGTTCCTTGAAGTCATAAAAAAAAGATGACTGTGTGATTGCTTTTTTTATTTCGTGGTCCTTTTGATAGTTCCGTTGCAATAAATATTCAACTTTTTCAACTATTATAGCTAAACGGAACATTCTTCATAATGCCTCCAAAAATAACGATAATAGCAAATGGCATTTAAATGTAATTTGGTTAATACTCATAACAGCAGACTTTAATTATAATATTGCTTATACTGATAAAATCCGACTGTTGAATGATATTTCGTGAATACAGATAAAAGCAGAGACTTGTATTAATAATTCTTATTAGACTGAAATAGAATCTTGGCTAAAATTTAAAGACCCCAATGAAGAGCAGATCATAGATTTTTTTCTTAATTTTGGCCGTGATGTCTACTATTCACAGAACTAATAGTAGCTTTAATCAGCTTACTAAGAGTCATTAAAGAAAACACTTTCATAAAGGCAAGAAAATCTGTATATAATTTGTATAAACCACCTAATAAAAAATGTCATGAATGTTTCCAAAATATGTTATCAGTTAACAACGACAGGTGAAAGGAAGTTATTTATGTTGATAACTTTTATTAAAATTATATCTGCTTTCGCTGACACAAAATTTGGATAATTCGTAAATTGCAATACATCGCTGAAATCGATTTTCCGAAGCGTAAGCTTAAAGGGGAAAATTGTTTTCCTTTACCGAATAAACAAACTTCCCAGTTTCTGTTAAACAAAATCCAAGAAGTAGTTCGGAACGGTACATGGATATATGTATTTCAAAACACTTGAGCCAAAATATTCGGAAAGCTGCCTAGCAAATATTCAAATAGAAAAGATGACTGTAAATATGTTAGCTTTAAAGTAGTTAAATTAAGAGAATAAAGGCATAACTTTTACAGGAATCATACACTATAAAGTACAGTACATATAAGTACCAGCACAAAAGAAAATAAAATATACCGTTGTCATCAAGAAATAACTTTAATAGTTGTTGAAGTGCTTTAACAAGAAAATCACTGATCTTGACTGAAAAAAGAAACGGGCGTCAGAAAATCTATGTCAGAGATTTTATTAATTCTCCTAATTAGAAATTCGTATTATTTTTGAAATTTTAAATCATCACTGTAACTAAGGTGGATAATATTTGCAACAAAATTGAACTTTAAAATCAGCAAACGAGAAGAAAAAATTATATCTTGGAAGTCAACAATATATTCATTCCAGTTAACTCCTGCCACACAGTATATTATTATTATTATTTAATTTTTAAGAAATCAGACTTACATCGATTACAAAAAAACACAATATCGATATAAACATAAAAATAATGAAGAATACAGAACAATGAAATAAAATTACTGTAACCTAAACATCAGTAATAAGTCCTTATGGTTTCAAATTTTATGATGAAAATTTTTATGGATTCAGCTTAAATTGGATATATTATCTGAATTATATAGCAAAAAAAATTCTAACTACGCAATGTGTAATACATATAATTCTAGTATTTCTTAAGCACTTGTTGCATAATATCGCAGATAATCAGCAAATAGTGAACATCGTATTTCTCTTCCGAATTGGTCTCTTTCATTTAGTGAACAGATTTCTTTTCTACAAACTGATAATGGCGACATTTTTCTTGTACTTTACTATTTCCTTGAAAACAATGGATCTGCAGAGCAACAGATTTTCAATGCATTTATAGAATCTGCAAAAATACAAAAGATAAACTTTTAAAAAGAAACAATCACCAAAATAAATAATTAAGAATAGTTCGAAGCTGTATATTAAACAATATTTATTGAGTACTTGCAAAAACATTTAAATTAAAACTATGTCTTCCAGCCTCCTGAACAATTTACAAAATATTATTTCAAGTTGACTCAGTCACTTACTCAAATAAAAAGATTAACTAGCTGAAAGTTTCGAAAGAATTACCAGTACGAGACAACAGAGATTGCAAAGAAATTTAATTATTCTTGCAATTCTTATGCAAGAATTAACTTCCTAGTCGCGGATAAATTTTATGATAACAAATTTATTACATGGTAAAAATGTAATGAATTTCAATTAAGCCGTTTGTTGCATAGAATAATAAAAAGTATGGGTGCTATACACATTAGTGTTATTTAGAGTTTAATATTTTTTCAGATTCGCTCGAAGGAAATTAAAATGCACGCAATTTCGCTCTTATTTTTTATATATCGAAAATAAATAATGATTCTATTTTGTTATTGAGTCTGTACCACATGAATGCAGTGGTTACTCAATCGAGTAGAGTCAAATTTCATCTAAATTCTAAGAGATATTTTTAATGTCGTTGCTTCGTTAAGGGAAACTAAACACCAAAAAAGAATTTCAAGGCTCTCATAAAGTGCAAATAGTTTCAATATTATAATATAATATGGAAAATCTGCATGAAATATCCTTGCAAAATTATTTGTACTGATATTGGTTGCAATTACATGAACTCTAGGATGGTTGTTTGGGCGGTGTCGGGCGCTAGGTTAATTTTCATTTAGCGACTAAGAAAGCCGGTTTTGGATGTTTGGTTAGATTTGAGGATAAGTAGTAATTCAAAAACGGACGCTGTAATTAGTACCAATGGTGGAAAACTACCACAAATAAGTAGAGGACCCAGCTGCATTTATTAAAGGCTAAATCCCATGTTAAAAACACAAGCAGAACCTTACGCCGTGGGTAAAGAGTTAAACAAAAGAAATTTTTAAAAAATCCTGTCGGCAAGCTAGCAGACGAAGGTAGATTCTCCTTGATCGGAGATATAAAAGAAAGCAATTTTCACCACTCTACAACCTTTACTGCTCTAATTTCATAAGGGTTCATAAGGGTTGGAGATATGAAGATAGAGGAGGTAAGAATGCAACTGATATGAGCTTCCCGACAAATTATCACAAGCTTAGGTAAAATAGAAGTCGAAGTTAGGGATGAAAAACACTTTTCAACCCCTAACATGTATTGACTGGGAAAGGAACAAGGCAAATGTGTCCTGGTTCTTCTGCACTTCTGCATTAACATGGCGCGCAATAGTATGCACAATATATGATGCGTGACACTTCGAATGAACATGGATCTTGACGACTGCAGGGAATGGCTGCTAAATACCGCAATCGTCAATACACGGCCAACAGTCTCACCACTTCCACATCGTCGTCATAAACAATGAATGATAGTCAATAACACTCCTAACCAAAGGCATTTTGATGCATTTTCGAAAATTTGCTTTTTAATTACAGTTTAAGGTAGAAAGGAACATTGTCTTGCTAATGAAGTTCCTACCAAAAAGCAAACATTTATTAGATCATTAAAACACAACTATTACAATTCGTAACTGCGTACATCGTAACATCGTTCAATCGTACCGTACTCCTTTCTTCTCGTAATCGTCACTCTCTAGACTATTTCTAAAAATCAAATTCAAAGTAGCACACATCCTACTGTTGCCACTTATCTGATGTCATACACTGCTATACAATAATTATGTTGCAGACATGCTTTTGTCAGGCATAATATTAAATAAGCTTACATTCGACCATCCTGACTTTTCAATTGAGGTCAATTGAAAAGTCAGGTTTGTCAATAATATCATTACAAAAACAAAACAAATATACATTCATAAAAAGTAAAATAAAGTGAAATATAACATTTAAAAAAGGTTCTATCTGTCCGGCATAAAATCTCCATAACGCAGTGGTTTTCGTACAATTCGTTTGGATCTTTGCATCTCAGGTTCATTATGAGAATTCGTACTAGAGTCATCATCATCTTCATTCCAGCTTCTCCAGGCCTTTAACTGACTGACATGAACTATTGTAGCATAAGGACGGCCATTTCTAGGTTCTAGTTTTGAGATTCTATATGTGTCACTAGGGCGTACTTCTGTGACAACCATGGGTCCTCGGTATCGTGGTTGCGTCTTTGTTGATTCACCTTTAGTGTTAGATTTTCTTTTAACTGTCACGATGTCTCCTTTACGAAGCGATACTTCACCTGACTTGTTTTTGTCGTAATATGAATTTCGTTTTCACTGAAGAATCGTTGACGCTTTTCAAGTTGTCAACATTCTTATTATTTTCTTGGGCTTGAACAAGCAACGATTGTCGCTCTTCCTTAAAGTTCTTAATATCTTCTTGTAGAAGTCGCAGTTCATTCTTTACCATTTTACTTTAATTTTCCAAATTGTTCATCATCTTTTGCTGGAAAGAGTCTTTAATCTGCAAACTTTCACTCAAACTGATCTGCTTCAAGACGTTTAAGACAGACTCGATTTACTTTTTCATCAATCGGAAAGTTTCTAAATAGTTCATCTTCACGGTATCCAATATGAACTCTTTTTCCTATTTTGGCATAAGCAATATGATCAAGATCAAGCCATGCCCGTCCGATGATAAGATCAACTGACTTCGCATCGTCTGGAACAACGTATATGATTATGTTCTCGGCCTTTACATTATCAACTTCAATAACAGCTTTAATTCTTCCAATAGACGCTAATGCAGGCATCTTTTGATTTCCAAAACCATATATTTTATTGACAGCACGTTCAAATTTCAGTTTAAGTTTCTGAGCAACTGAAATCTTTAAGAGACAACACGAACTTTCTGTATCAATTAAAGCTTGCACGTTATTACAATTATTAATTTTTGCTTTCTTCAAAAATGAATTACTCTCGTTTGAATTCTCGCCAACTAGTTTAACAGATAAGCTTTCATCACTTGAATGATTCGTTTCCTTGGCGACACTGTTTATAATTTTATGGCCTGTTTCATTACCTTCTCGGCATATTAAAACTGATTTTGGCGGCGATCAGTTCCTTGCAATTTGTCCGAAATTAGAACCGTTGAAACATTTTGGCTCACCCCTTTCATTATGTGTAATACCATACAACTTTTTCTTTTCGTTGTTTGTAAAAGCTGAATCATCTTTAAGGTAGTTCTGTTTGTCGTAATGCCATTCTTTACGTGGTTGTTTACTTCTGAAAGTTGACCTCAAAGTGTCATAGTCGTCCAGTTTTTCAACTAAATCGTCTGGCGAATTCAGCTTAGACTATTCATCTATAAAATGATCTTTTACTTCTTGAGTCACTTTACGTTTAATCTGATCCGTCATGATAAGATCGCTCAACTTTTCAAAACTGTCTGCTTTAACTCCATTCACCCATTCATTAAAAAAACTTCTTAATTCATAGGCAAAGTTTTTCCAGGTACTTCCTAAATTCTTATTATGCATAAAAAACTTCTGGCGAAATTTTTCTGGCTTTAACTTATACCGTTTCAACAATTTCTTTTTAACTTCGTTATAAGCGTTTGCAATCTCATCTGGTTCTCTGGCGATTAACTGCGCAACGTCAGACGGCAATAAGCCAAGCAAATGAGTTACCCAAGTGTTTTCTAACATTTCAGCTTGTTTGGTCAGACGTTCAAACATAATTAAATATAAACTTATATCGTTTTCATCGAAATTAAATTTTTGCATCAAATGATGAATTTCTAACTTTGGCTAATTTGCGTACTCTTTACATTTTGTTTGGCGACGAAATGTGAATTTAAAGACCTACCTCCTGCTCCAAGGCGTATTTTTTGCAGCTCAAATTCCATTTCATCATTTCTCTTTCGTTGTTCGTATTCCTCCTTTCGCTTCCGTTCTTCGTATTCTAGTTTTCTTAGTTCAATTTCTTCATGCCTTTTCTGTTCAGCAATTTGGATTCCGTCTTGGCGTCTTCGTTCAGAAATTTCTTCTTGCCTAATTTCATTTTCTTCTCTTTCCTTCTTCTCATTGATAATCGTATTCATCCATTCCTTGGCGCTTTCTTCATCGTACTCTTTGTTCGCCAAAATAATCTTTTTCAAATCCTTCAATTTATGGCTATCATTGACCGTTTCTCCAAATTCTTCAGCCAATATCTTCAAATCGCACTTCCTTGCTCCAGCGAAGATAGACATTTTCACACTTTACTACACTTTTATTTACAAATAACGACAAAAACAATTCGTAACGTACTGTAAATTTCAAATTCCTTCCGTCTTATTTAACTGTCGATGAGAATTTCAGTCACAGGTTTCTAATTCATCCCACTTCTGATTTCTGTTGGCTTCTCTATTGCATTCATAAGACTTCTTCTAAGACTAAACAAACATTTATTAGATCATTAAAACACAACTATTACAATTTGTAACTGCGTACATCGTTACATCGTTCAATCGTACCGTACTCATCTCTTCTCGTAATCATCTCTCTCTAGACTGTTTCTAAAAATCAAATTCAAAGTAGCACACATCTTACTGTTGCCACTTATCTGATGTCATACACTGATATACAATAATTATGTTGCGGTCATGCTTTTGTCAGGCATAATATTACATACGCTTACATATCTTTTATAGTAATTGGAGCAAAAGATATGTTCTCTCACTTGACTGCCCGTCTCTTTTGCGTTTATCCTAACTTGCTTATCAATCAAAGCTTCACACATGGGTCGATTACACGGAACAGAGGAGCAAATCTATCAGTAAAGTGATTAAAGTAGCGACTAATTTGTCCAGTGGGTCCAGAAACGTCATATAAGGGGGACAAGAGAATTTTAAACATTCATTGGTGCAAACGGTGTAACAGGCCGTAGTCAAACGTAAAAACTCAGTTGATTCAACAACTGTACCGTCTACATAGAAATGTTAAATAAACCTTTTGCTCATAACGTCGCAGAAAACTCTTGACACACCAGTAATGAATTTTAACGCATGCAAGTACTTCATCACAAAACTAACACACAATTTGGCAGATTGAAGAATGACACAACAGTTTGAGCAGTAACAACTGAAATAATTCAAATGGTTGAAAATTGTCATACGATATTCCCATTCTAAATCTATCAGATACACTGCTGAACAATTACTAATGACGGATCACAAATTGGAATGTAGCATAATATTAAACCAGTAAATGCCAAAAATATAAGGGATGACTTTTTTACTATACGAATAATATTAATTGTTGATTTGAACCTATATAATATTAATTTTTAGTAAAAATTGGTAAAGATCGTCTTAGCTTTCGAAAAATCGATTGTTGCGTTCAAGCAACGTCAGCGAAATAAGAGAATGGATTATAAGTGTGTTCTTAGAGTCTAGTGCTGGAAAACTATTTCAGTTTTGATGCGTTTTGTAAAGATATAAATAACTTAACAGGTAATTAATTTATTATCAAATTTTAAGATATTTTTCTTTTAGAAATAACTGATTATTTGTAGTAAATAGCTTCTAGCTCGAAAGGTTTACTACAATCATAAAGTACACTATATTATAAGCTTTACATTAATAAACAGTCAGACTATGATTATAATGCAGTCCACTGTTTGCTTCTGACTTTATAATAAAATGGCCCACGTTCTCCATATAATAGCTTTTGAATACTGAACATACTAGTTCTTCTGTTGCTGATCTATAACTGGATAATAAAACTCCGCTCCCCTTTCAAAGGAAGTGTGCAAAAGAAATAATTGCGTACAGGCTTTGGACACTATTCCTCAAATTTTACTTTCAGTAATAGACAATCTTAATATTTCCGACGCATTTGTCAAGGTTACATGAAATTAATTAGTAAATATTTGAATTTCTATAATTTTCTATGTATACCAATCCTGTAATTGGTTGCTAAATTGTCGCATAAATCAACTCCACCCACTTTTGTGTTATACTAACTATTCAATAGCACGAGATTGTGCGACAAATCCTTTTTTCTTAAACGTTATTTAATAATGGGCCCTGCAGTCTTGTAAAGCATTTTTATGATTATTCAAAATATTATCATTTCTTCTTCTTCGCCACCAACTTTAGATTTTCTGGAGAAATAGCAACAAAATTGATTTCACTCTTTTCATCATCATCAAAAATTCTTTGAAAGGCATCCGCTAATGTAAAATATCTCGTTTTAGTTATTTCTTTGCTTGCCGAAGTAGAAGAAATACCACAGTGTCTAACGATGAGAGTAAGTGGCTGAAGTACTCTTTTCGCGCTGACGTTGCGTGAACGCAACACCTGTTTCTTCAAACCCCTTCAGAAAACCATAAACAACTGATTGACGGAATTTTGTGATAAGCAGGGATCTTGGAAAACAATTGATCACCTCTAACACTTATGTTTCTCTAGTTGTATTTTTCTCTAAAAAGAACAGGTCAAAATTTTTCGCTAAAAAATATATCATATTATATACAAATATATTATATATATCATATTATAATATGTATCATATTAGGCCCTACTCGAAAACTGATATTAACATAAAATGTATTGAGTAGATGATTTTTTATAGGCATTTATTTTGACCGTTGCGTCAACGCGACGTCAGGGTTATTGAGTTAAGCGGATGTGGAAGCCAAACAAGATAAAATATTGTAGTCACACTATTCGGACATTAGAACATCGATAATTTATTGCTCTGGAAAATACAGAAGAGTTTGAAACATCTGAAAGGAAAGAAGTGTTCATTTGCTGTTTCGAATGGAGAAATTGAAAAACGCATATGTAAACCAGAGCAGATATGTGTGAGAAAGGTATCAGTCCCATCGTGTTACTTTTCTGTAATTTTTCACCTTTCTTCGATCTTTCCAATAATACGGCCAAGCACAAATCATCAAATTGTTATCGGATACCTAGAATTTCAAGTTCGTCAATTAAACTTTCCAGTAAAACTTTTACTTGGAACAACTAGCCACACGCGCCAAATCCTTTAAATCTCTTATCAGCGCTATCACGTGACTAACAGGCGTGGAAAAGAAAATTTGCATATGCGAACCTCTTTTTTCTGTATCCCGCATTTTTTCCAATTTTTTTCCAATTTTTTACATTTTTCTCTTTTTCATTTTGTGGCTATTATGGGTGATACTGTCTTCCGTCCTTAGCAGTTACCCAACAGTATTTGTGCGTTAGCATTTCCCACTTCATGAAATATCATCTGTTATCATTTTAAGAAATTTGCTTTCAAGATAATAACGATGTATTTCGAAATAATATATATAATTTACGTAATATATTGTTAACACGAGTTTCCAACAAGAACCTACAATTTTTTTCTCTTATGGACTTTTAAAAATGTGCAAAGCGATGCTTATTAAAAATTATTTATCATAAAAGCACATATTCATAAATACTGCAAGGTCACTTCAATCACGCAGATAAAAAAAAATTAGTTTTCCGAAGAAAAAAACATTCTGAATATATTAACTATATTTTGATACTATCATATTAGTTTTAACTTCTTAGGCCCAAAATTTAAAGAAACAAATGTTCTTCATTACCTGAAATATAACTTACATATAATATTAATCTCAGGTTAAACTCCCGCTTCTGAAATATTCACAATGAATTTTCAGCGAATGTATTAAAATCTGTAGAAGAATAAAAACAAGCTTTTCCAGTATAAATGAAGATTGAAGCAGATTTGTGTGACAAAAATTCTTTTATTTTTATTATAAATTTTGTCTCTTGGGATACGTTAGTAATTATATGTACACAAATAATGGAAGTAATCAATAATAAATTAAACAACTCAGTCATTCAAACAGCTTTTTGTTCTCTTATTTCTCCTTACAGGGTATTCATAAATTATTGTCGGGGTTTACTTACCTCATTACATTTGATTAATAAACAAGAAGATTAACATTACTACATATTCATAAATTACAATTTAAAAAGTGTTTTTAATAACAGAAAGAAAGTTAAGTAATCTCCACAAAGCAGCCTTTAGTGGCGTGTAACCCATTGCTACTTGGATGGAAATTGAGTTTCGTCTCGATGTGTTACGAACCACAAAATGCTGCCACGATTTTTGAAGGCATTTTGATAGCCCCCCTAGAAGTTTTGCTGTTCTAATTTCGTTCAAGGCACTTACATATTTAACTACTCTTGTATAAAGCTTGAATGCATTTTATTAACCTTAACCTAGAAACATCTAGACTCAACTAAATTTCCAGCCAAGTGTCGATGGGTTACATGCAGTGAAAGGCTGCCATTTGTAAATAAGTAATTCTTGATTCACTAAAAAACCTTTTGATTTGTTCTTTTGAATATGTAATACTATATATCGTCATATTATACAATCAATTGTTATGAATTAAGGATGCCCCGACAATAAATTACGGACAATCTGTATATGCATTAAATTTCTCATAATTTCTGAAATACTGTGGCCGTCAATATCTTCCTGCATTCCAACTAGTATTATATGTTAGAGAAGAATATGGAAATCATTGTACTTTGGACGCATAAAATATGACTTAAAAATATTAATTAGTATGTTTACCCTGACAACGTTCATAGACTTGTTTCCATAAACAGTGAAATTCTAACTAACGTTATGGCCATATAAGGAAATGCCATCTAGAGATGGAAGGTCATTAGAGGAATCATTAGAAGTCATTAGGAGAGATCTAGATTAGAAGTTGCACCTGCAACGTATGTCCTAAAATAAACAATAAAAATGAAACGTGCATGGGTAGAATGTCACTTGATGCTTTATATCTTCACAGAGCTTTCTTATAATTTGCAAATAAAGACTATTCAGAACACAACTTTTCAGTTAGTAAATCTAAGATCTTAATAGAAATTAATAATACTGAACGTTTTACCTTTTATGCCTAATTAGCTTTGTTTAGCTTTCCAGATGTAAATGTGTAGCGTTGATCACTCATTCGGAATATAAAAACATTATTGTATGGAACAAGCACAAATGTATCGAGAATTATTATCCTTTTTCCTGGAAGTTGTTAATATTATATTTATTAATAATATATTATCTTTGAGTAGTCTAAATTCTGATTCATTCCATTTCCAGTCTTCTACGTTCATTATGATATGTTCATATCTTAAATGAACATGACTATAAAATACCATTTTTAAGTAAAGACAAAACTGATTTATCAACCATTATAGTTATGAATATAATATTACCGACTTCATTCATAAAAGAGATTTATACTCTGTAGGTTTTAATGACAATTTCTTTCTTATTTTTAAAAATTATATCAATTCTTTTCTAAAAATCTTTAGTTTTTCATTTTTTCAATATATATAGATTGCTTCTCGATGTGTGAAGTTTTATTATTGTAATGTAATGGCTTTTTCTTACCATATTTCTTAATTTAGAGGATCAGGAGTTCTCACCATCTTTTTTTCTCTTGTAAAATTACAGAAGCAGCAAATTTTAATCAATTTGCCTTTTATATATAAGTGATCAGCATAAAACCATATTTTTAGCGACTGGCAAGATTTAAAGATTCTTGTCTGGACTAGCTCAAATATTATATCAGAAGAAAAAAAGCTTTCAATTTATATATGATATTAAATTTGATCACCGTAAAGTATGCGTAAACTGTAAATTATGTGTATATTAAAATGCATAGATGAAACCATCATCTATTTTTCAGGAGATTAAGAGCTGCTCATATTTTCGTTAATTTTTTAGCAATAAATTATTTTTAATTTTTTTTCTACTAAACAGCAAATAAAAGAAATTTTATTCTTCTCTAACGAGATTATCTTGTCTAGAGGATGCGCATAAAATTATAATTTGTGAGAATAATAGCATAATCTAGTATTACTTAAATTTTTATCATAGAATAAACACTCTACGTATAAGACACTGAGCATATTACTTGATTGTATTACTATACAGAAATAAGATCTTTTAATTTCATATGTATTTACATACTTTTATATATAAATAACAGTAAAAAACAGTAATACTGAAGATTTTTATAAAAATTAAATTAATTTTTTATAAGAAAATTAATTTCAATATTTTTCTTTGCATCTATTTCAGATTTGCAATTTTCTTTCTATTATGTATTAAATTGTCATTTTTTTAAAACTTTTCGGTAAAAAGAGTGGAAAAAATTAAAAATCTTTTTTCAGACATATTTATGTTTCAAATTAAGAACTGGTGAAGCACTTTTTTCCCTCAGAACTGGGTATAACATAATATTAACGTAATAAGAGGGGTGAAATTAAATTTTCTAGTGCCTCACGTAGTATCATAAATATTAGAAGAAATATAAGAATTATGCTTCGCTTTCCATAAGAACAATATTTAATATAATTTCTTCATGCAACAAGTTCAAGCCCGAAAATGAAAACCTCTAATATATGTGTATTCATTATTTAAAGAACTATCGTGAAAATGCTAAGCGGTTTTCAAAAAGATATGACGTTAGGAAATACTATATAATATAGGCAATAAAGAATACACCAAATACATAAGCAAAATATCTTCCAAAATGTTTTTTGCTTTTTTGCTTCAATTTGGAGGTTTAAAGATGAACGAATATTTATATAATATCAAAGTAAGAAAGGGAAATTCTAAAATACTCTTTCTCATTTCTAAAATACTCGTTTTATAAGTAATAATAATTCTCTAATATTAATATAAGTAGTAATAATTATAAGCAGTTGTAGTAATTCTCTCTTTGCTAAAATTAAAACTTTGTATTTAGTATCTATTACTTAACTATTAGTTCTTGCCGCTTGTTCAACAAGAAGTTCCGGTAAAAGCTCGGTGTAATTCTATTCGTAAATGATGGAAACAAAAAATAGAGTTAACAAGATTTATTGTAACTGAATCTATTTACTTTGAAGAAATTGGAAAAAGAATATGATAACAAATATATTTATACTGTTTCAATCTTAAGGAATATTAGAAAGATCTTATTCTAATATTTCGAGTGGCTGTATAGCACTTGCCTTATTTATGCCGAAAAATTCGAATGAATCGGCAAGATTGAGATTGCTTGATTTACAACGAGAAGCGTCAAACGTAGTTATCATTTGTGTTTCAGAAATCAGTTTCCTTTTTGTTGATGCTCGTATTATTTGCGTCAAGAGTATTTACTTAAGGAAAGTATTAGAAGAAAATTTTTACTGCATAAGCAATTTTAATTCAAAATTTTAATTTGAACTGATTTATTGATTTTAACAATAAATATATTAGTCAAAGTGGAAGCTCGCATAAATGAATCTATTATGTTATTTACTTAGGTTTTTTACAGGTTGCCGAGTATTACAAATTTGTCTAAATAAAAAACTATGTTGAAAACCAAAATTTAATTCAGGTTTAATTTAAATGTAGAAATTATCAAGAAATAAATTTACAGAACGTACTTTCTGACCTAGAGCCTTTATGCACAAGGCTTCCAAGCACCACATTTACAGTCTTCTTCAGGTGGCAAATTATGCAAAATAAAATCAGAATTAAGACTCGGGAAAAATTACTTTCAAGAGAGGAATCACGTAAGATAATACACATGATGCATGAAAACTTATACAAGATTTCTGATTCAGCGTTGTCGGGGACCATATAATAGAAGAGCATCTCTTGGTCGAATGTCTACACTTAAGGGTTACACAATATTTCTAGAGAAAGTTGTGTCAAAGCTTTTTGGCAAACATTGTGTTCAACAATTGCTCTGATATGATAAGGTGTTCTCCTCCTTTTCAAACATGACGTTCATCAACGCTGAAACAAGACCTTTACTCAAACATACTTGGCAGATGGAGCAGCTCTGAACACGATGGAGTAGACTTGGTTCCCCATACGTTGATCGACACGGTCCCCTGAACCATACTGCTGCTGCGGTCAACTAAAACTCTAGTTGAGAACAACATCCTATATTTTATTATAGGATTTTGATTCCGTGTATCGCTTATTTCCAACCCTCTTGAAGTCGGTATTTCAAGACACATGCAAAACCATAAGGCTTTGACCAAAAATAAAATTCCGAACTAACAGTACTGAGTTGAAATTTTTGCAAACAAAGTGTTGTTTTCTTTTTTTGTACAAAGTATTTTTTGGCCTCCTTAATATGCAATATTCTGGAAAAAGTTGTTGTGTATAATTGAAAAGAAATAAATTTATATAGTTCAAGACTATAATACTTTTAAACTGCTGATTATATGTCTCGTTAATGCTGTTTTCTCTAAATTAACAAAATATACTTTATTTAATATTTTTTCATAGTTTACCATTTATATTTCATTAAATAATCATAATTCGGTACTTTTCTGCATCTGATTTAAACCTGCCACGGAGTGGTTTTCATATATTTTTAAAGATAAGGGGTAATGCATTCATTCAAAATTGAGAGTTCATAAAATTGGTATAAAATTAACGAATTTTAGCTAATTCTTGCCTAATAAGAAAGTTACAGGTAGAAATAAGACTAATTTTTTTTATTTCCCACGCAGACCCAGCTTTCTTAAAATGTATAAAGCTTGTAGAGATAAGGAAGTCATAAAACGACCTTGAAACTGTTTGGATAATTTAAATTATTATAGTTTATAACTGAACTCTGAAAGAAAATATGATTATTTCAGTGTCTTTTAATATTGTTAATTAGAATACTGACTCTGAGTCACTGATGGCTAGTAAAATTAATATATTTAAATTCATTTTTAAAGTATTTTGCATTTTGCACATTAAATTACGTAGTACAACATGCTTTATAAATTTATGCTATCGCTTTTAGTCGGCATCTTACTTCATGAAAGCAATTATTTTCTGAAGTGCTCTAAGACCTAGCAAATATGCTTAATGTATTTCCTTCATGAGAATAGTTATATGCACTTTCTTTAATTAAGGGAACTTTCCTCCAAATTAGTAACTCTTTCCTTTTATATTTTTCCAAAGGAGACAGATATATATTTATTCTGAGTTGAAACAATTCGCTTAAATATCTCAATTTAAAATTTATATTGTCTTTTTAAAGAAGTACAAATTTTAACTGAATATCGTTATAATTATATTAAATAAATGAAAAACAAAACTTAAAACAGTTGTTGAAACTATTTGCTTAAAGATCTTAATTTAAAATTGATATTGTGTTTTTCAAGAAGCACCAAATTTAACTGAGCTTGTTATAATTATATTAAATAAATGAAAAAACTTAAAACAGTTGTTTTACTATGACGTAGCTAAATTCTTTCTACCTATTAATGTGGTTCAAGTATTTTGCTTGTTACTTTTTTTGGAACTTTGTAAATTGACTGAATGCAAGTTAGGCCACGAATATAATTTCCTTCCATAAATATTAAAAGTTTACAAAGAGAATATGCATGTGCTCAAAAAGCGCATCAATTTAGAAAATAAAGCAATTTTACGAAATTTGGAAAATTTCAGCTGAAAAATATTTCAAAAATATATTTTAAATAAAAACCACGAAGATTCAGTACTGTTCTTCAAGTCAATCAGTCATATATTTCCCCAAACTGAGAATGCATCCCTGCAATAAAACTACAGTTAGCAATCTGTGAAATCTATAGGCAAAATGATAAAGCATCATTCTACAGTTTTTTATCCTCTAGAACAGAACTTGAGTGCAGATCTTTTGTATACTTTGTTTAAATCCTTAAAGACTGATCCATCCCGAAAGACGGAAAAACTTATATTTCACACTTTTAGCAGTAAAGTTCTCTTATATGGAGTGCGTTTTCACATCCTTCTTCTTTTTTATGATTTATATTTACTTCTTTTGGCCAGAGGAAAAATATGGAAGCTCTTTTTCCAGTCATCATGTATTTTCCTTTTTGTCTCATTGGTAAGTATGGAGAGGATGGATGATGCCCTTAAAGAAAATTCTCATTTCAATTGGCAAAGAGAAGTTCGCATAGAAATTGGAACCACAATATTTGGAACAAAAAGGGATGAAAATAAAAGCAGTGGAAAAGATTTCAAATTTTATTTGGAATTGGATGTTCAAGACTACCATCAGATTTTTCTAATGAAATATATAGGAAAATAATATAAATTTATTTGAAAGGATACCCATAATGTAATGCGTAGGTTTTTCTTCGGGCTAAAATATTTTCTTCCTCTCAAAACAAAAGGGTTTAGGTATTAAGAAATGGGAAAAACAAGTTCTTTTTAATTTGGAAAATTCTGAATATGGAAAATTCTGAATATTTTCCATTGATCAATGTATTACCCTAAATACTCATTTTTCTATGTTTATAAATGCACAAATTTTTAACATAGTTTTTATTTATTTAAAAAACTGCTATTTGTTATAGCGATATAATAAATTTGTATCACCGTAACCCTCCACAAATACTCCAACGCACAGATAAACGTACACAAAAGACTATATATACATATTTTGCGCTCAAACTAAAGATTGTGTGTCAAAATTTGGTATTAGATATCAGATATTAGATTTGACAAAGAGGAGAAAACAAAGATTTTTTTGAACCATCATTAAAACTGAAGTAATGAAACGTGCATATAAAAGATATAATGAAAGAAATTAAAGATATAATGTTAATGAAAAAATTTCATTTGCATTTCAGTTAAAATGAATAAATAGTTCATTAAATAAGTTTTCTTTGATAAAAGATAGCTTCTCAACGAAAGCAAATGATTCTCAATAAAAGTATATTCTCAAGCTAAGCAAATTTTTTAAGAGTGCACTGAAAAACAGAAGTCACTTACAGATTCCATTTCAAGGCAAAAAATCTATCTTAAGAAGAAATAACCAAGATATGTTTCGCTATCATTTTTTGAAAATTGTCTATCTCATTAAAGAAATAAAAAGAATTTTTCAAAAATATT
The DNA here is from genome assembly GCA_013235015.1 of Araneus ventricosus. Classification (NCBI taxonomy): domain Eukaryota; kingdom Metazoa; phylum Arthropoda; class Arachnida; order Araneae; family Araneidae; genus Araneus; species Araneus ventricosus. Next base: position 33,013 of record BGPR01000141.1, on the reverse strand, counting down.
TTATTTAACGTTTCCATAGAAACTAAAAAACGAAATGCAATCTCTGGAATTGTTTAGTTTTTTGATGACAAATATAATAAATGATGGCTTAATTATATCACGATAAAGGAATTCAAGCCTAATTTATAAGAAAGGTACGTTGCTCTTTAATGGTTATCCTAAAATTAATCAGGATAACTGAAGGGGTAATTTATTCACTGAAGCAATAATATTCTTTGCCGAGCATTTTATTTAATGATTCATTTCTTTCTCTTTGTTCAACATTAGTTTATGAACTTCGATCTGTATGTGAGAATAAGAATAATTTCAATAATTAAGCACATTTTCATTTAGATTTTATTTCAATTATGGTTATAAATTAATCTGGATATAATTTTAATTCCCAATTGTAATAAATTTCATTTCATATACCATATTCATACAAAAAAGTAAAACGCTCGGATTTGAATATAAACATTAATGAACAAAATGAAAATTAACAATAACTTTATTCATCACTCTTCCCCTTTCTATACATTAAAGGAATTTCCGTAAAGCTATTATTTTTTGGCGATGTGTAATTAACCTTTCTTCTTTCTTTTCAACATAATCAAATTATATAATAGCATTTTATTTCAGTTACGATTAATGAGGGTAGCTTTTGAATCGCTTGAGTTAAAATAAATTTCCCCAACTGGAAGTTTGATTGATTTCACTACGCTTTAAAATTGAAGGAAGGTTTTATAGACATATGATAAGAGCACCTACTCTTTCGGGGATCGATATTGATCATATGTGCTCAGGTAAAATATTTCAAAAATAATGACGTATGGAAACATAATTTTGAACCAAAATATAAACCAATAGAACTAGACACGATTTTAAGGATGTTTTGTTAATGACGAAGAAATGAATAACGAACAGAGAATGATGGACAGAGAAAAATCGGAATTAGTTGTTTTGTTTACTCGTAATTTCATCAGGACTTTACGTAGACTAGAATTTTTAAAATCATCTAATGAGTATAAATATTGAGGTAAACTTCATAGTCATAGAACATAAAATTTAGCAATATAACCACATAAATTTTGTTCGGACATAACTTAAAACGCATCTACGCGCTTCATTTTCAATTTAAATTTCTTTTGAGTAATATTTTGCAGAAAATTCTCAGGTATCATTTATTTGCCATCGTCTCACTTCATAATAAACTTCATAAATCGATTCATCTGATTTGACAGAAACATAATAATGCAAGTAAAATTTTTATATCGTTCTAACTTTTAGCCCAGGCTCTTTATTTGCCAATATAAAGAACTGTTTCGTAATTTAATATCGCGAGATAGAAAATGGCGTTATTTCTATACTTCAGGATCTAATTACCGTTACTATTACAACTTTATAACTTACTAAGTAAATAAATAACATCCAAAACTTCATAAATATGAAACTAGCCTTGTGTTCTACAAATTATGGAAATGGATTCAATTTAGATGAAGAGTAGAATAATGTATTTTCAAAAATTCTATCTTTAAACAGAATCAGGGAGATTCTTGGGAAGGAGAAACAGTTTTATTTACTGCAGCGTGAGAAGTTTAATGTGCTATTATAATTCGAGAAAAGTTGCAGAATAATAATTCTTTCATTAGAATGTATTTAAATAGCATGTGCTAATTAGAATACGTGAAGTATATATTCAAACATTTCAAAAATAATCATATGTTTTGAAATATGATACAAATGTAATATGTAATATGATTTTCAAGTATTAAATGCAAATTTTTCATAGCAGCATATTCTGGTAATAAATTCTAATGAAATGGTTATTGAGTAGAAGGGCAGGATAAAAAAAAATAAGCCAATACATTAAAAACATTTGTACATTTTTTAGTTACAGCGTCTCCTTAATTTGCTTAATTTTCATTAATAATTAAATTTTTAGAGACTTTTTGCTTTCATAGTATGTTTCTTTACGGAAAACTTATACGATGAAAACAAAGTAAAAAATTCAACGATATGGGAAAAAGTCGTCATACCAAGTAACACAACACTATCGCTTGAAGAATTTTAAAAGTTACCTGGCAGCTTAACCTTTAACTAACTTCTGAGAGAAACTAAAGAATAGTGCAATATTTTAAAGATTTCTGATAATCAAAAAATGCATTGTTTTTTTCACTTCAATTAAATTTATTATTTTAACATCTGTTTAATAAATACTTCAAATTTCTTTTATGTTTCGAGCATGTCATTTATGAATTTATAAATGTCAATATACATACTTAGCGGTTTGGTTCAATTATTTAAAACAGATTTAGGATGCACGTCCACTAATTATTACAAATCCGTAATCCAAGAGGACAAAACACCTTCTGGAGAACAGGAACTATTCTTGAAGGAACCCACAGTTAATTAGGTGGCAATAGTCAAAATGTAGCCGAAAGGAGAAATAAAATTCTTCAGGAAAGGGGTGAAGATCTGGACCATATTGCAAAAGCATACCAATATTACGATTCCCTGCAATATCCTATTCTGCCAGGGGGGAGAACGATATCCACTTCCACTTAAAACAAGCAAACTGACATACAGGATTAATTAAAAATAAGGAGATTTCGGCTGTCTTTTTCAAAACATAGCATATAATATTGAGATTAACCCTTTCTAAGTCCGTGAGAAGTATACTTCCCACCAAATTCATCAATTTTTAAGATTGGCGTAAATTCTCAGCATTTTTTCGATGAAGCAAAAGCCTAGATGTTCCAATACCTTATCTCCAAACATAAAGAAGTGTCTTGGTTTGTTAATTATTTAACAAATAAATTATATCATCCAATATGCTAAATGAATTTCATATCTTAAATTAATCTCAATTCAAAAGTGCTTTTATTATACAACTACTAGAAAAAATGGCCCTTTAAAGGGTTAAGCAAATACAGATTATTGACTACGCTGTAATATGCGGTTTGTAATGAACTGAATCACTTAAGGTATCCGACTGGTTTAAAATCGTCGTTTTTGATGAAATTACAAAAAAAATGATTATGTCTTAATTTTGTAGCTTGTTTAACCAGCTTTCTAAAACTGTTTCACTTTTTACTCTACGTTAATTACAAATGGAGTTACAGCTGTTTTATTACCGAACTGTAAGCATTATTTTATGTTGCATGAAAACTTTAAGTGTGTTTTCTGAAAAAGGGTAATATTTGAGGAAAACTGACGACCGTAACAATGATTTCTCTAAACGTTATTCAAGTATTGATATGAAATTTTCTGAGATTGTTTTCTGTAATATGCTTGATGTTTTCCTCTGAAAACTAAGGTCAATTTTAAAATCAAGTATTATTTTTAAGTGCTTAAATATAAACGAAAAGCATTTTTGATGAAAAATTACCAGTTTAGTAACTATGTGCAGCTATTCTCAAAATTATTTTGAAGTACAAGAAATATTTTAGAGCGTAACACAAATAACCGTCATAAAAATATACTCCTACCAGGATTTATGTATGTTTAGAATATGATTTTGTCTATGGCTGTTAGCGTAAGGCAAATATTTTAATCATTTTTCTTCAAATTTCTCAGTTTTTTTTTTTAAATAGTATTTTGAAAGCCTAATTTTACAATATTTTCATAGTTTTAAAACATATGCAGTTGAAAAATAACATTAAAAATATATATATAAGTTATTTTTCAAAAATATGCCTCAGAACACGGTCGGATACCTTAAGATAGGTGACAGGACGTTTATCTGTCCTAACGACCTAAAAAAAGAAATCATAAAATCTATAGTAAAATCGTCGGTAGAAATGTTGATTTAGCAGCATTATTTTAACAATTCCGTGAATGCGAAAGAAATAAAAATTATAGAAACAGGGATAAAAAAAATATAAACTATCTTTCCTTACTAATAATTCGCATTTTTTTTTTTTTTTGTTTTTGTTTTCACGTACTATAGCAGACGTGTTTTTGAAGGCGCTAAGTAAAATTCGTAAGCGTCTTAGGCATTTATATGATTTCCTTAATCGAGACACATTTAAATTTCATTATCACGGTTAGCCTTGGCAGCTACAATGCCTAAATGACTTCAATTGCTCTGTGATTTAACGAGCTACTATGTAAAAAAGCCCATACAACTAATACATAAAAGCGAATTTTCATGATTTGATTTGGAAACTTTTCTAAATTTAAAGGAATCGTTGATTTAATCATTCATTGTCTGATAACTGCCGTGTCATATTTCCCTCTGTTACAAATAAAAGTGCTTTATTAAGTCAGATTTTTAAGCTGAAACGTGCATACAAAATGAAGAAATTTACTTTGTTTATTGAAATTTCATAGCTATAACTGTATGAAATTAAATGAAATATGGAAATGAAACTTTCAAATAGTACAATAAACGAAACATATTAAACAATCACTAAAACCACGCAGATTAAAATATTTTGAATCTTCCCTATCAAAATTATCTATTCATATTTCTATTTTCCTTTATTAAGAAACCAAGCATAACATATCTAGCAAACCGTGTTCTGCAGAGACATTCACTAAGTTAAATAGATCCATTCCACTTAAAAGCAACTCCAAATAATTTTTCTGTCGAAAATATTTATAAATATCTGTAAACATATCTCAATTTTACTCTAAGGCAGTGGAATTCCACCTAGATTACACGAGAAAATATCTGTTAAGTTCTTATCTTTTCAATAAAGATGTCATTTTATTTATTTTAATTTAGATTGGAACCTTTAATGAAGGTAATATTTCTAAAGCAGCAATTATATTAAGTGAAACATGGTAATGAAATAGCATTCACTGTTACAGCCATTTTGAATAAAAGGCTTTTATACTCATCTTTTTTATAAACGTGTTAGATTAATTTTGAGCTAATTTATCGATGTATATTTGAATACCAAAATAAAACTTTGTGTAAGGTATTTCCATTGTTTGTTTACCAGATTGATAATCTGAAAAAAAGTAGAAATTTCAGATAAATATTCCATTCAGAAATGACATTCTCCAGAATGCTAAGCATGAAAATTGTTATATAATGACATTCTTTTAAATGAAAAGATCAGTCAACTACGATTGAAAGTAGAAATTAAGTTTCCAAATTGCAACACGATTTCTTAATAAGCTGTGACTTTAAATTTTATAATAAGGACTCTAAATTCTGCTGGAAGTCTATCTTTAGTAACCTTACAGAGGATCATAGCAGCTTTGGAAGGATTTACCACTCTCTGGTACCAATCTGACCAATCTTAAAAATAACTCCAAAATTCCCATTATCAAAGCTTTAAATGTTTGTGGGCTAGTACGAAAATAAAACTGTGCAGGCTAAGAATGTGTGTGTGAAGAATGTGTGCTAAGAATGGAACGAATAAAGTCTTCTTTATTTTTTAGGTATTTCAAGAAGTTTTACGTTTCGAACCGCTTCAGAAATTATAAAATATCTGTCACTTGACAACTTTAACTCTCTCACATTAGTGAATGAGTTATCGGACTCAGAATTATATTTTATCGGGTGCAATATCAAGCATTAAATCATCAGTTACGGCGGCAACCTATAATGTCTTCCATGCCCACCAGACCATTCGATTTCTTCCTTTGGGGCTGCCCGAAAGGAAAATGTAAAATATTCCCTTCAGATCTTTCGTCGAAGATAATGCTTTTGTCAACGTGTCATTTGACGTGCTGTAAAATATTTAAAGCGGTATTCACTCCTGAATTTGGAATTTTAATGTGACTGGTAGAGTTCATATTGAAGACTGGCTGTAGGCATATTGACGACCTATTATTTTGAATAGAAGTTAATACTCTCTCGGGTATTTTGTGAAAATAGGGTTCTAAATTCACGATTGACGATTGTACCATGTTGCACTATAACTTTGTATTGGACCATTTTTCGAGTATGTTACAGATTTTGAGATTGAAAATCTGTCCCTGGTTTTATTGATGGAGTTACTGTAAGTTGTCTCATCGAGCTGCAATTTCGTTATATATATTTCGATAAAACTTTTACTGTTATAGCTATTGGACATCAATATCTATAGGTAGGTGAAAGAAATTTAGTACTCCAAGCCTTAATGTGATTAAATAGTATTTGTTTTATCTGTGCTATCTTTTTTTCCACGCATCGCCTGGCAGAAAACCAGTTGATCTTGCTCCCACACATCCTCCAGCCTCCTTTCGAGCAAATAATTTCATTTCCTTGGTTACTGACCGTATAGTGAAGTTAGGATCTGTAGATGTAAGAGAAAAGATAATTACACCACTCTACGATGTCTAATTTTATAAAAACAGCTACATCTGTCGGTATTAGAAAGATATGAAAATATGTGTACTGTAGGAATAAATACTAATGAAAATTACCTAAAAGGCCTTCGCTTCTTCTTTATTAATTCCCTACCTTCTCACCTTCTTTCGAATTGAATATGTACTCGTCACTATGTTCTTTATGCCATCCAACAAACACGCCACAGCACGAACGTTGGAATTCTTCTGTCATAAATTTCACTTCGAACACTTTCGGTAGGAGCCACTTAAACTAAAAATATCAGAGGCAGGAAACTTTCATGCTTAAGAATAAAAACTTGTGCTTTGTGCTCTCTCCGTGATCCAATATCCATTTTGGGAAGCTCCTCTTCGGAGACTTGCGGGGTGATGTGCAATGTTGCTTAGACAGACTATCATAGCACCGTTAGTGCAGAGACAGAAAAAGTGTTGGAATAAAACAGAACACAAGATATGTCTTTTACACCCGAGACGGCATTTCACTGCGTCAACTTCCCATTGAATGGTATGTACAAAGACATATAATATTGACGCAAAACATTTTTGAAGAGAAGAGTAAAGAATAGAAGAGAAGAGAAACAATAATAAAAGGAATAAGATAGATGTATTTTATTCGACTTTATTTCTACCTTTCTTTCTTTCTTCTTGTTATATCTCTACTATTAATAAAGCCGAATCTGACTTTGTTCTCTCTGTACTGGGAAGACCGTTTAATCTATAGTTTCCAAATTTGGCACAAATATACTATGGCGATTGGAAAGGTACCTCACTGACATCATTCCAAAATTTTTATTAGAATTTTAATTATTCAAAAATTCACCAAGATTGTGGCGTTTTTCGGCTAGGACTTTCGAAAGTACTATAAAAAATAATTTGTCCTCCACCTTATATTTCCTAAAATCAACTTTTCAATTAAACCAAGCTATTTACAGTCCAAATTTTTCCTATTTTAACAACTTTTTAAAAAAAATATTTTTATGCGAAATTTACATTGATACTTTTTATTGTTGCAATGCAATTTAATCTCTTTCCATTGCGAACACACATATTTTTATGCGTGTTTCTGTTCTATTGTTTAAAACTAGGAAATGCAGATTCTGCTTTATTCATATTCTTTTGCAATATCGCAATGAATTTCATTTTTTTTTATTTCACCAGATAGTTTGTGGAATCTATAAACGAATCCTTCTAAGATATTAAGTATATAAGAAAATATATACAGTGAGTTGAATGATTATGGTTTCTATAATAATTTTAACTCTTTTAACAGCGTGTTTTAATCCAACTAATATGCTGCCATCATGCTGAAATGAACTGTTTTTGTATGAGGAATAAGAAAGTTTAGTTACCACTGACAACGTTCAGTAAGAGGTTAGATGACTTGAACAGTTTCAGAAATGAACAGAACAAGTACAATACTAGTGAAACAAATGCTAAAAACTGAGACAATGAGCCTCAAATATCTAAAAGAATTTAAAGATTAAAAATAAATTATCTAGTAAACAATGAATGTCAAATCATGCTTAGGAGATTAAATTCAAATGAAACTCAATTACTATCACCGGCGAAACAGCTGGTAACCAAAGGAGGATAATTCTCACTTAAATAGGGTAAGGATGTTTAAGTCGTACCACAGCACAAGCCATTCTTATTTCATTCTGACTTTGTTTTCTTCTGATTACCAATACTGACGGAGGTGCGATGACTTCTAGTATCTGCGATGTAAATTCAGTCATTCAGGATGGAGCTTCGATGTGTTACAACCCAACGTCGAAGAAAAATTAGTTTTCGGTAGTTTTCTTAGGGGCCATAAACACGGCAAAACGTACCGATAAATATTTAGAGAGAAGATGATATGGACGAGGAGTTATGAAAATTTCCCAGTGGTTATAAGGGTTTTGAGGCAAGTATAATATTCCAAAATCGAAACTGAGACGTCTCATCTAGACTATGATAGAATATGAAATAACTATTACGAATTTGGAAAATCAAAATTGTTGACTGAAGATTAACTCAAAACCGAATAGTTTACTCAAATAATAGTAATATAATTATTTCTTTATTTGCTTTGTCCAACGTGCTACTTAGGATGTGGGTGGTACGTCTTAGGACATAGGTGGTACTTAATTTATTTAATTTTAAGAAAACAGATTAAAATCTGTGACTCACTTCTTTTCGAATTAATATGAGTCATTTATTAGTGGTTTTCTTTCATTTAAAAGCTCCTCGAAGGAGTCACATCAATAATGATCATAATATACGAAAGGAGTTTTCATGATTAATTAATAGATATAGAAACGCATGCAGCCATCACTCATTTTGTAAAGTTTAACGAATAGCGTGTCTGACAAGTAACCAAAAAAGAAAAAATTAAATTCAGAGTCTAGCCCATTCAGTGCGCCATCTGCTATAATCACTTGAATCTCCAACCTTACCAACGCTAAAAAGAGAAACTGAATTTATCCAATAAAGATTTCAAATAGAAAGAATTGCATGAGTATAAAGCTAAATCTTTAGTCAAGTTCCAACATAATCTAAAAGTTAAAAGCAAGTCAAAAGTAAATAGCTAATTTGATGCCTACTCTTATGTGAATCTTCAAATTTAAGAATGTTATCCTAAGTAAAACAAAACCTTTGTTTCTGTACATAACGCAATTACAAACAAATACTTACGTCTAATGTTTCAGTCATCATTTAACATCGTTCGGACGCTTACTTTTAGCAGGATTTTCCGTTTTAACAGAAAATAGTTTGGAAATGAAATTCCTTTCTCTCAAAGAATTCGTTATCAAACAGATTAAAATAAGAAAGAATAAAATGTTTGAAAACTTATTTTTGCATAGGAAATGAAATATTTCATTTCCTCTGGGATATCCAATCGAATAACAAATGTTCATCAGCAATTAGTAAAATAATTTTGTCTGTTCTGCATTTAAATTAGAATTAAGGATTGAGGTTTTGTGATTTATAGTATTATATTCTTTGCATTTATTACCATTTACTAATGACCAGGATTAATCTCCTTTGGATATTTAGAGAAAGAGATATGCGGTCGAATTTATCTTCAGATGGATTGCTTTTAGCTCCGAAATTTTAAAATGATATAAAATACTTTTATAAGGATTATGAAGGGGTTTTTTTTGAAAATGGGACTTAAGTTTATGGTTAAATTTATTCAGTATTTTCGTATGATTTCGTGAAGTTCTGATAAGTTCTATGTTAGTTTCGGATAATTAATTGCTACTTTCCTAATGAAGTCATCAGGAAAGATTTCAAATAATGAGTGTTTTTTCGAACTAGGGTTGCATTCGTTGATATCTCGAGAAAATATTTCAAATGTCTTGAATGTCTCAAGAATTTTCATTCCAAATGTTTTTGTTGTTTATTTGTGCTACGTTAAATAACCGTTTAAGCTACTTAAACAATTCAATAAATTTTCATATTAGTTAAATAAAATATTGTAAAAAATCCAAATATTTGGTTTAATAATTTGGCAACATATTAAAGAAAAATTCATCAGATAAATGAAGATATTATTGTTAAAAATTGGTCTTTAGTTATTCCATTTATTTTTTTCTACGCTGTTAATTATTAAGCTGTCATAAGACAGATGTCTAATAGTGGAGTTTTACAAGATACACAGGAATTAAAAAGAATTTACCTGTCAAGTTTTATGTAGTAACATACAGCATTAAATTGAACACGTTGAAATAATTTCTTTGTCAGGGTTTGTTCCTTCGCTGTTTGGAAAAAAAAATAAGATGTTGGTGAGAGAATATACCTTCACTTAGAAACGTATAACTGTTTAAGATGCTATTATTATTACTACAACTTTATCAATGAAACCGATACTTTAATCACCACCCTTTATGTTGCAGATTGGTATGTCTTCAGTTTGTACAAATTCTTAAATCAATTCTAAAACAAAAAATAACCGGAAATTCATATGATTTACACTAGCATGTAAGCCTCGAAAGAAAAGACAACATTTCAAGCATTCAGCTATGACACTTGTGGAAGAGATTTGTAAAAACTTTCGAAAGTCGAACTCTAGTTCTAAAAATTTTAATTTTTATTTTCGTATAAAAATTTTAGCAATAAGAAATCACAGATCATGGGAGAGTGTCATGTTTGGTTACCGGCTTTACTGTGGTGTGCTAATGCCACACATGAAAATAGTGCTAATGCATTCATGAATACATGAAAATGAGTCTGAAGCATAGTACATTTACGAGGACACCGTTTCACTCCATTTGGAGCGGATCGTTCCAAAACTCGTCTTCAATGCGAATATTCGATGAGAATTGGACTTTCGTGGTCGAAAAGTTTGGAAATCCACCATCTTTCATTTCTCATTTGGAGCATTCCGTCAGAAAAATGAAATGGGATCATCGAGAAAGCCCGTCTCCTAAAAGCGAAAACCACCCGTGAGGGAAAAATAGGATCACTAACCCTAGTGCATCGGAGTGCCCAAAGGTGATGGATTGTCGTGGTCCGATTCGTGAATGCCCCACTTAAATGAGTGGCCTGAAAATTGGAAAATGGACTGGATCCTTGGTCCAAATGGAGACTGGAGCGCTCCCTTTCTGAGAGCTCCAGACATTCGCTGTTTGTCCAAGTAAATTTTGAGTGCAATATACATAAAATAAACCATCAATACAGCTATGTCCTAGAAAATAAGAATTGATAAACAAAGAAAAGGCGTAATGAAACGAGAGTAGAGGAAAATCTTGGTTTCGCCTCCTGGCATGAAGAGCCTTCCGAAGAACTGATACTGTGCAGAGAGTTTAGTTTAGTTAAGTTATATTAACGTCCTGTTTTGCAGAAACCCCATGGCTATTTTTGGACCGACCTCGTTATTTTGAACCTCGGTCAGACGACGAAGACGACATCTAAGCTGGTACCCCCTCTCCAAACTCCTACACCTGACCAGGGAGGACGTTTGACCCTTTACGTATGGTTTAACGTAAAACAGGCCCAATACGCGACGAATCTTCAGTGGAATAAGGTTTAGAACCTGGAAGCCCTCCGGCCCCAAAGCCGAAACCTTGCCACTGCAACCATCAACTCTGGAGAGAGACCATAAAGATTAGACTCTTCAACAATGGTGTCGCAGTACCCTTCTCAGTTGTTATTCAATTTAGTACAATGAATGATTCTGGTTGTTCATAGCTACAGAGAGATGTAGAAAAGAAGCTCTCACAACATTAACTTTCCTGTTATATTAAAAAAGTTTTTCATAACAGGGATACCTTTTCCGCAATCCAGGAGGTCTCGTTATGGAATAAAAACGCTGTATGCTAATTACATTTATTTTCTTAAAATACAGCTATACGTAATTACGGCATATTAAGCTATAAAAATATGTGATCGAATTGAAATAATCTTAAAGAATTAATTTAAAATTGCTTTCGTAAATTAATTCTTTTATATTTTTGTGTAATTTTATTGCCATAATTAACTCTTAATGCGCAGTTTCTGAATTGCGAGTCTTTTTAGTTATTTTATCTATATTTCCAAAAATACAAAAAATTTAAATTTACCTTCCTTCATTTAAAGTTTTACAATTTAAAATAAAATAAAGTCAATGAAATAATCAAATAATATTAAGAAAGTATAAGACAGAATAACTCTGTTTGAATTGTTCATTTAAAAGGCGCAATCGCTCATAGTTTTCTTTGTGATCCTTTGAACTGCATATTCTAATATAGATTTTTTTAAAAACCGATTTTATTATTTTTCTGCTTTATTCAAGAACATTCTATAATAGTGGATCTACCAAGTGTTTATAACCAATATACTTCGTTGTTAAGATGAAATATTCAATTTTTGTTTCAACATGTTGAGGAAGAAAGTCGCATGACATTAAACGTCATATTACAGCGTTTTAGAAAAAGTGAAAAAGTTTCTTAGTATTCTTTTGGGACGCATACAATAAACTTCAACATCTTTGTTGCTCAATGTCTTGCCAAACGTTGCTGTTTCATTAACTAAAACAAAGCAAAAATAAACAGCAAACCTGCGAGTTTAGCGTTCCCTTCAAAAATATGGACAAGAAAGTAACATTATGTTAAATCATTAACCTCATGTTCGTTAATAAGACATTATCTTCTCCATCCACTCTCCATGGAGCATCATAATTAAAGCTTTATAGCCATGAAAAAAGCATACTATTCGCTTGGCAGTTTCTGCGCGCCTGAATGCTATCACTAATTACGCATTCTGCGGAAAACAACACTTCTCTAATACCACGATAAGATAACAATGCACTTGTTACGAAAAGACAAAAAGCAAAAATGTTTTTAAAAATAGAATTTAGAAGGAGGCTGTTGTAGGAGTGAACAATTTCTTTGCTCTTTTTTCCACGTTAAACGAACATAGCATGGAAAATTCGTTTATCTAAAAAGTTACAGAGTCATCCGAGATGATTAAATGCTGGAGATCGAGACTGGAGAGTCTAAGTCACTCGGAGACAGTGATAGGCTAAAAAATACGATTCGGGAACATTAGAGGAAGGTGGTGTTATTTTGTTGATGAAATACGGTTTCCCTCCAGAGTAAAGACTCATTTAAAGTGCGGTAAAATTGATAATTTCTTGTGTGCCTGCAATTTTGTTCTATATATCTGGTAATTAATTTTTGGAGACGATTTTACAGTGAAAATGCGATTAGAGATCCCCGCTATTTCTCTTTTAACTGGTTGAAATGCTCTGAGTGAAGAAATTTCTTTTTAATCAAAATACTATCAGTAATATCTCTTGCAATCATTTATACACAAAAAAATAAAAATGGCAGCTACATTTCATGGAATTTCTTTTCATTGTACGAGTTTGGAAGATATACCAGTTTTTCGAGTATTATAACATTTAACATATTATTTCCATCAGAATAATAAATTTGATTATAAAAGTGAACTTGTAGATCGTATTTTTCGTGTAGTTGATGTTCAGCTTGATGAGCTGACCAGACCAGAACCACTCTATAAGATGATATACAATTCTAAAAAATACTTCCTGAAGTGTAGACAGAAATTGTCGTAAAGTTATGTTTCAAATATCCCGCTGGTTGTATTCTAAATATCCTGGTTTAAAATGTGCTAGCTTCTAGTTAGGTAAGAGAAAATTAAGAGAATTAAGGCTTAGAATTTTACGGTTACCACAAACTAACAAGTTCAATACAAATAAGTAAATGCAAGGAAAACAGAAGATGTGAACCTGCCATTCAGTCATCAATAGAACATCATAAATATTAATGTCGTATTATATTATGATTTCAAATTTTATCTCAATTCGTATATTTCGTCTAAATTCTACACAATATGTTGCTGCCTTTTGATAATATTTACTTATAATTATACTGATAATACAGCAGATTTTCAGTGGATTTATGGAAAGAAATATAATTCAACAAATGAATTTCCAAACCATAAATATGAACAAAAACAAATATGTAAAGAAGAACAAATAAATATTTCTTATAAATTCTATTTTTATTAACATTTAAAAGAAAACTGTTTCCTGAAATCTCTTACAAAATATTATTCTGAGTTAATCCAGGGCCTCCTTCATGCGAAAATATTAGCCTGGTCCCCAATGACCGAGAAATCTTGTCAGAACAGGTAATGTTTTAATAATCACAATAGCATTTTTTGAAAAATTACAAGGCAATTAATGTATATAGGGTGCTAAAAAAACTTGACAAGATTTAAAGGGTAGGTCTGGCATTCGGAAGCAAGTCATTTTCGCAATAGAGCACGGAGTTGGTAATGCAAAGGGGATTCGATACAGGGGATTCTATGCCAGTGAATTGAGTAACAGAAAAGAATACACCAGATGAAATGTACAACGCAGATTGAATGGAATACAAATTGACAATAGCACAGCAGGCCAGTTGCACGAATAACAACATTATAAATCATATGCGGCATGGCAGGTATGATAATGGTAAGTCGGACTCAGTATCAAAAGCAAACCTAAGAAATACTCAATGTAGGGGGTTGTGTCGTGCGACCCATCGTCGATCTCACGGCTTCGGCCAGGTCGGGAATAATAACTATACTCAAAGTAGGTGTTCAAAGGACTTGCTATCCGAGGCGATTCGTGCTTCGCGTGTTGTTATTCACGCAACTGCGTTGTTTTGCTTTTGAAAATTTGTATTTCATTCAGTCCGTTTTGTACATTTCATCTGGTGTAGCCATTTTTTACTGACCCCATGTTCTAACGTGAAAATGACTTAATTCTGTATTCCTGACCTGCCCTCTATGTTTGGTCACGCGTTTTTTAAACACCCTGCATATTTCTGAAAAGAATTACTGTTAGAGATAGCAGATTCAGCTGAGAAATCTGAATTATTCCTGAAATTCTTTTACAACTATTCACTTATTTGTTTAGGAAAATCGTTATCACGGCAGTTGTGATAGTAAGAATAAATTACGCTACAAAAAGATGATGAATTTCAATTAATTGCCTATAACATTTTGTAGAATCGTGTAATGAAAATTGGGGATACTTTACACTGCAATTTGTTTTTGACTAAACAGATCCTTTAAATTATTTTCGAAGTAAATTTGAAAACCCATAATTCCTAGTCACATTTTTATTATCTACTTACACTTCAATATTAATTCCATTTTGTTATTCCGTTTGTACGATTTGGGTTTTAATGGTTTCTCAAGCTCAATGATTAACGGAACATATTTCGATTAGAAATTATTAATTGTCTGTCTAGTTTTACTGCATAAAATCATCAAATCAACTAAAGAGAATTTATAGAGCATGTATATTAACACTCATAGAATTTAGAAATTTTTTAAATCATTGTTCTTTGAGTCAAAAGTTGGTATTAAAATTCATCAGCGTGAACACAATTTCCAGCAAAAGTATTTTACATTCTCTTGAAAGAAGAGCCTTTCTCTAATGGCTTTATTTTATTTTAAAATTATTTTGAGGGGATTTACATTTCTTTATAACTTGAAGCTGAAAGTTTTTCGTGTCGAAATTTCAAAAACATTTCTTGGTAATGAATATTCTAGAACTGAATAAAGAAGCCACTTACATAAAAATCGTGAATCGCGATTGCCTAATTTTTTTTGAAAATGCACTTTTCTTGGGATGTGTCTGAGAAATATTTTTAAAATACATGAGGTGTTTCATTTTTCAGCATGGGTAATTGTTTTTAGAAATATAAAATTTATTATTTATTTAACAGTTGATTTCAGGTTCTCATTTGCTTTCCTAAAGGAAGTATAGTTATGAAAGCTAGTTTTATTTAACTTAAGGGATCAAATAGTAAAATATTCTATCTAGTCAGCATTGTATAAAAAAGCTTATTTTGAGTCAGATGCTGAAATATTAACCTCTTTAACACAATCGAATTGCCAGATTAATATATGTGGTAATATGCAAGTTCATTATCTTTCGATGATTTCTGGCTGCATTAGTTTCAAAAATATAACAACCAAGAAAATTTTAAGTTAATATATTAAATTATATTTCATATTTGACTTCTTTAAAATTTAAAATAAGTAAATTTTTACATATTTTCTAATTTTTGTTTGCTAAGAAATCTGTGATTTTGACTTATATTAACTTCGTGTATCGAAAAATCAAAGTATATCATATTCTGAATTAGGAGTCTACTTCAGGGCACATCTATTATTTAAATTATAATGCTCTAGAATCCATTTAAATTGATTGAAATATTTTAAATTAAAAAAATGAAACTGGTTAAACTATGTACCTCTTAATTTGTCACCTTGGATGCCAAAACACACAAATACAAGGAAATGTAATCATTATAATTTATAGTTGACTCATCCATACAAGCATTTTCATTAATGCCATTTTGTAATGATCTATGAACCCCAGCAGCGAAACTGACAGACTCGCCGAAGAACGACAGGTCACGTGATCTTCGGAGGAACGGAAGCGACAATAAAGTCTTCGACGTGTGTTTGTTGGTTTGAGATGGATCTATAAACTGTTGTTTTGTGTTACTCTATTTAGTGGGGTGGGAAGGCGGGAGCGGTGTGTAAAGCCCGCACCGGGTACCAGCCCTGAGGAGGTCACAAACAATGCCAGTTTTGTATTAATTCGCCTTTTTGTTACATGATATAATATGTCAAATATTTTACATGGGTTTACAATCTCCAATTGCAGCAAAGTGAGGGTGATGCTCTAATGATTTAGTATTACTGTGTGGTGGGCGGCGGGAGGGGTGTTCCGTCTTATTTCTTTGGTTCGTTTCTCCTTTCTCGTATTGTCTGTTTTCTCGTTTTGACTAAAAAATCTTCCATTCCGCGGCCACAGAAGGCATATACTGGCGGAGAACAAAGGAAATGTTCTACATCTGATTGATCTTTTATCAAAATATAATCATGTACTTAAAGATCACTTAATGAAGCTAGAACAGCGAACTCAGTCACAGTCGGATAAGGTATTAATAGGCTATTTGTCTCCCATCACACAAAAAGAAATTATCTTACTTCTGGATTGAATTGTAAAGGAAAAGATTTTGACTGATATTAAAGATTTGACTGAAAAATGCAAAGTATCTTAGTATCATCTTTGACAGCACTCCTAACATCTCGCACATATATCTAATGGGTGAAATCATTCGTAATGTTTAATAATGTTGAAATAAAGAGTAATTTCTAGGCTTTTTCAGCTAACTGGTAAGATAGCCATTAACATAACGAAAATATATTTTAAAGGTTATTGAACGGATGGTATAGATATAGCAAAGGGCAGAGAACAAGGCTACGACAACGCTTCTACAATGGCTGGAATACATATAGTAGTTCGAGCAAGGATTTTTCAAATTCATCCTAAAGCATTGTTTGTACCCTGTACAAACCACTCTCTCAATCTGTGTAGAGTATATTCTTTTGCATGTGGCAGCCTCTCGAACCTTTGCATTTTCATCTCTCACTTCGCCATGAGGCGGCAGGTAGAATTTTATTCTTCCATGTAAGATGTTTAAAAGGTGCAGCTCTGTTCGCGCACTATTCGTCCAAGTATATATAGGAGTGCAATTTCCGTCAGACCATGACCAAGACCCAGACCGAGAGAGCGAGAATGCAAGCAGCATAAGCCAACCTTCCCTATCGATATATGAGCCTCTGTGGTAGTACAACAGATGATGATAGCCATCCAGCCTGAACAAAATTTGAGTCTTTCGACTGATTTTCCTCATCTGCAGTTGCATACGGCTTCTTGATCATCAGCTACTCAGAAACAAATGTACCTATGGTCCTTTTTTGGCTTCTCACTAAATGTGTTCCTCTTCTCGCCCATGTATACTTATGTGTATGGTAACTTTTTGATACGAGATGTGTCTTCTACAGGTTCATTTCGGTTTAAATGTTTTTTAATGTCCTAACCGACAATTTCTTTTTTGCACTGTAAATAAATGTTTGGAGTATCATTTTGCAACTTTACTGATCTGAGTCAGTGGTGCAGTGGGGTATTTTTGAGGCATCCTCTATCCCCTTCATATTTGGTGATCCGGACTCAGAATCATCAGTGTTGCTCCAGGAATTATTGTCCCGTCTAAAAGTCAGTGGAGTAGTCCAATGCATTTTGTGCCTAAAAAGGATGGAACGTGCCGGATATGTGGTGACTATCGCCGGTTGAATGCGGTTACCTTGCATGATCGTTATCCGATATCACATATCCATTACTTCACTTATTTCTTGTATGGTAAATCTGTTTTCTCTAAAATAGACTTGGTCAAGGCTTAACATCGGATTTTCATTTTTCCCGCAGACGTCCCAACAGCTGCTGTAATAACTCCGTTAGGGTTGTATGAATGCAAATACATGTGCTTCTGTCTTCGGAACGCTGCACAAACCTTTCAGCGTTACTTGGATAGTGTCATTCGTGATTTGTATTTCTGCTACGCATATTTAGACGATATTTTAGTGGCTTCTCCCGACGAAGACTCGCACAAGAGAGATTTAGAAAGTTTGTTTCAGTGTCTAAGCAAAAACGGTATAGTTATCAATCCGGACAAGTGTGTTTGTGAGAAAACTCAGCACTCGTATTTGGGATTTCATATCTGTGCTGCAGGTTTGAAACCTTTACCTGAAAAGGTGGAGACTACACTAAATTACCCATTACCGGACACGGTAGAAAAATTGCGCAGGTTTCTGGCAATTGTCAGTTTATATCACAGGTTTATTAAGAATGCCTCAAGTGCAAGCTCCTTTATTTGACCTCATTAAATCTAAAAAGCGTAAAGATAAATCGCGGATAGAGTGGAATGAAAGTACCCTACAGACATTTGAGGATTGTAAGCAGGCTTTATCGAATGCTGCTTTGTTGGCATTTTATGATCCTTCAGCTAGCCTATCCTTGTATACAGATGCATCGGATATAGCTATAGGTGCCGTGCTACAACAAAACTCAGGTCGACAGTAGCAGCCTTTAGCATTTTTTCTCGAAAACTGAGCGATTCGGAAAAGAATTACAGCACATTTGATCTAGAACCTTTAGCTATTTATTCGGCGATACGACATTTCAGACACATGTTGGAGGGTCGCGAGTTCATCTTGTTCACGGATCACAAACCTTTTGTTTATCTGTTCCACATGTCCAGTAATAAGCATTCTCCTCGCCAACAACGTCATTCTGGATATATTAGTCAGTTCACCACCAAAATACAATATGTGGTAGGCGACGCTAATGTCGTTGCGGTTGTTCTGTCTCGTATTTCAGAGATCAGTGTTCCTGGTGTTGACTTTCGACAAATGGCGTTAGCGCGAATCACCGATGAAGAATTGCAGACCTTGCTTAAATCCAACACTGGTTTAAAATTACAGCTTCTCCCCACTGATAACAAATGTGCACTCTACTGTGACACTTCTACTAATAGGATTCGTCCATATATACCACGGGAATTTAGGAAACGGGTATTCGATGCCATTCAGTCACCATCACATCCTGGTACAAAAGCCACATTGCGGTTGTTGCGATACCGATATATATGGAAAATATGACTAAGGACACAGCGGCATGGTGCAGGGCTTGTTTAGGTTGTCAGAAATCTAAAGTTTTTAGGTACACTAAAACCCCTTTTGGATCATTCAAATCGGTGGATACACTATTCACTCACGTGCACATTGACGTAGTTGGTCCATTGCCTCCGTCTAGGAATAATAGGTATCTTCTAACATGCATTGATAGGTTCACCAGATGGGTTGAAACCGTTCCCATGGTTGATCAGGCAGCGACGACCATAGAACAGGCTTTCCTACAGGAATGGGTTCTCGCTTTGGCGTACCAGAGGTCATTACTACAGACCGAGGTACAAACTTTCAGAGTCATTTGTTCCACAGTCTTGCTAATTTGCTCGGTTCATACAAAAACCGTAGTACAGCATACAACCCAAAATCTAATGGCATGATAAAAAGAATACACCGGCAGTTAAAAGCAGCTTTAATGGCCCATTCTACAGCAGATTGGGTTGGCGCGTTACCTTTGGTACTATTAGGTATTGGTTCCAGTATTAAATTGGATATCGGCGCGTACTCCGTTGAATTAGTATATGGGACAACGCTTAGACTGCCGGGAGAGTTTTTTAGGAAATTTCAGAATATTACCCAAACTCAAACTGAGTTTCTGGCGGAGCTCAGGCGTGCAATGAAATAAATTCGACCTGTACCAGCCACAAACCATTCCTCTAACAAAGTATTTGTTCACCCGGAAATATTGAAATGCTCTCAAGTGTTTGTGCCAGTAGACAAGGTTCGGCGACCATTGAAGCAACCATATTCTGGCCCTCATCAAGTTCTCAAACGAACTGACAAGTTTTTCGAACTTGACTTAAATGGTAAGCCAACAACAGTCAGGATGGATTGACTAAAACCCGTCTTCTTATGTCAAGAACCACGAAACATCCATTTAGAAGTTATTCCAGATGCTCCTGACAAAGATTTTGTTACTCGATCTGGTCGTGCTTCAAGACAAGTTATTCGTTTTCAAGCTAAATAACTTTCAAACTCCGGGGAAGGGGCATCTCGAACCTTTTCATTTTCATCTCTCACTTCGCCATGAGGCGGCAGGTGGAATTTTATTCTTCCATGCAAGATGTTAAAAAGGTGCAGCTCTGCGCTCGCACTATTCGCCCAAGTATATATAGGAGTGCCATTTCCGCATAAGCCAACCTACCCTAGTGATGTATGAGCCTCTGTGATAGTACAACAGATGATGATAGCCATCTTGCCGGAACAAAGTTTGAGTCTTTCGACTGATTTTCCTCATCTGCAGTTCCATGAGGCTTGTTGATCATCAGCTACTCAGATCAAGATGAACCTATTGTCCTTTTTTGGCTCCTCACTAAATGTGTTCCTCGTCTCGCCCAAGTATACTTATGTCTATGATAACTTTTTCATACGAGATGTGTCTTTCTGTAGATTCATTTTGGTTTAAATGTTTTTTAATGTTCTAACCGACAATTTCATTTTTGCACTGTAAAATAAATGTTTGTTTATAAATCTCTTGCCTGGAGTATCATTTTGCAACTTTACTGATCTGAGTCAGTGGTGCAGTGGGGTATTTTTAATGCATCCTCTATCCCCTTCATGCAACAGTTCCATTATGCGTGACTTTTTGGGGACCTTAGAAAGTTTGTACGAGTTTTTCGCAAGTTCGACGCACAGTTGGACATATTTCTGTCAAATATTGAAGTTAAAGTTAAGTGACTTTCAGAAACAAGATGGAGTGATCACTACGAAACTGCTAAGCCTGTGTTTAAGTTCTTAAGAAGATTCTCGATGTCATTAAATAATTGTGTGATGCTTCGGAAACGATCGGAACTAAAGAAACAGCTGAAACTCTGATGCCTGCAATGTGTAATTTCTCGTTTTTGTGCTTTTTTGTGTTTATGGAATAATGTCTATAAACTAATATACTTAAGACGCAACTTTCCCGCCCCTTCCAAAAATAATTTTAAAAAAATTGTTTTCTTATACTTTTCGATTCACCCTAATATTCACATCCCTTAATCCGTTGATTCCTTATTTTCTAAGGCATTGGTCAAGCTTTGTCTTCCTTCAGTAACTTCCATGTATCTCATAAATTAGCCATTGTTATAAATAAAACTCAAACCGCTAACTGATATATTTTTAATTCTCATGTTTTCAGCATAACATGTGACGATAACTTTTCTGTTCCTCGGCTGCTACATTATTCTCAAAAAAATTTGCCCACCCAACACTCACCAGAATTTTTAAGCGTCTTAGTTCTATGTTTATCATGTGAGTGAACCAACGAGAGAGGGGGCAAGGGAAGTAAGCAGAATAAGAATGAAACATCTTAATTAATAGTACACTTAAGCAACATGCTATGACTGTTTTTAAAACGCACGCATCATTTAGAATAATGTATGTATACAAGTTTGTTTTACATTAAAGGAAATTATGGTTATGATTTAACACTTTACAGTTATTACTGTAAATCTTTTTAAGCATACTTATGTTTCCTTACTTTCCTCATTAATAGTATTTTCTAAAGTTTTTCACAAATTTAAACATCCTGCTTTTTGGTTTATTACCTGGATTTGCATCTCTAATTTACAGAATCAAAATTTCCGTTTCATTCAATTATCAATGGAACACTTATGGCTCTAAAATTTTATACAAATTTTATACAAATATACAAATTATACAATCAAAAGCAAAATTTTATACAATACATACCAAAATTTTATACAAAAAGTAAAATTTTATACAAATTTACCCATAATTATTCTCTCATAAGTAACGATAAAATTTACTAAAGAATAAAATGTTATATTTCGCATGGCAAGGCTAATTTCTCCTCATCTAATAATATCAATCAAACAATTTATATATAAACCTTTCACACCTTTTACCATTTATTAAATGTGTTTTAATTCAAGATTTTTTTTGCTTAGACACGGACAACTCCATATCCTAAACTGTAGAACTGTAGAATGTGAGACAGAGAATATACATCAAATCCAAAAAGGAAACATGTCTGAAAATAAACTAACTCTACACTCTCTTGAAAAGAACATGAATACATTTCGGAAACAATTTTTAGAATAAGAGGCACTTCGTTTCGTTATTCACGTCATTCAATTACTTGTTTCTCAAATCCTGAAAATGCAATACTACGACAAAAATATACTATATCGGAAATATGTAGGCAAACATGTAAATCTCCATTCAATGTTCCTTTTCTCTAGAAAACAATTCGAGACGATTTCTCTTCTATACTTAGTATAAAGCTTTCAATATTGGTATTATATTCAGGCTAAGTAGAAAAAAAAATTTATACTTCCGGTACTTCAATATCAGCACGGTCCTCTAAATGGAGTGTGTTTTCCCCTCTTTCTTATCTTCTGTTTCAGTTTATATTTAACTTTTGGGTGGAGGAAAAAAATTGGTAGGTCTTTTCTCAGCTTTTAAGTACTTTCCTACCCGTTCATCACTAAGTACGGAGAGAGTGTATGATCCCTGCAACGATTTTTTTTCTTTCAATTGGCAGAGGAGTGTAGGTACAGGAATAAAAGAACCCGAATATCTCCAACCCAAAAGGGGGAAGAGCTGAGAAAAATATTTCAAATTTTATTTTGAAATTTTTGTCTGAGCCAGCTTCCAAATATATCGAATGCTATACTTTACAAATTTAAATAAATTTATCTCAAAGCAGACCAACAACATAATACACACAATTTCTGATCGTCAAGTTTCTCTTCGGTTCGAAAAGTGTTTGCAAATCGAATAAATATATACCTTTTTATTTAAATCTTGTAACATTTATGAGCATTACGCTTTGTAAACTATTACCCTACACAGTTCTCTTTCAATGATTTAAATATATTTGTTTGCTTTAGATTAGTTTGATTTAAAATGCAATTCCATTTTAAAAGAAGCTTGAATTTTTGTAAAAAAATCACTTAAATAATTTTACTTCACATTAAGGACTGAGTGTCGAATTTACAGTCAAATGTTCAAATCAATAATCGAAGTAAGTTTATTTCAAATAAACTAAGCACTATGTTTCACACTATATCTAAAAATGAGAACTCAGATTCCGATGAAATAGATTTCATACAAAATGTGTCAGAAGAATTCATTTTTGAGATCACTCTTAATTTTCTTATAATTAAATATAGAGTTCTTTATAGTATTTTCTTTGAATGCATAAGCTTGAAGCATAGAATACATGCTTGAAGAGAATATATGCATGAAGCTCGACTATCTGACGCGTAATATTGGTGAAAACGTCATTCATAAAAAATAATCAAAAGCTGGGAAATCATTAGAGTTATCAGAATTTATTGTGTGAATTTCAAACAGCTATTATTATGCTAAATCTATTGTTGAAATAGTGGGTTAAATAAATTTACGGGAAGATAGGAAAATGCAGAATTTTGCTGAAAAATGATTAAAATTTTTATTCTAACTTTTTCTGATGTGACGTATATGTCTAAAGATTTACGTTTAACAAAAGCAACACGAGATAAAGGTAATAATGTTTCCTTGGAAACGGTCATATTTTTTTTAATGTTGCATAATAATAAAAATTCTAATTCAATCAAACCGGAAAAAATCCTTATTATATTTTGTAACATGAAATAATATAAATACAAAACAAAAGTAAAAAAGAAAAAGTATAAATAAGAAACAGAAGATTTAAACAATAACGATAACAATACACCTTTTTTCGTGCTCAACGCAACAGCATCAAGTGATTGCATTAGCAAAATATGACGAGCAGGTTATAAGCAGGTTTTTGGTATTCCTATGGGATGTAGTTTTTCTAGTGCATTGGCCAATATATTTCTTCACTCATATCAGAGAGACTCAATTGAAAACGAACTTATTTATGGTTTCCGCTATATTGATGACCTTTTAGTCTTTAATTATGATAATTTTAAATCCAATTATAATTGCTATCCAGAAGATCTTAAATTAAACAAAACTAATAATGAAATAAACAAATGCATTTTTTTAGATATGGAAATTGAAATATTAAATTCAGGAGTCTCAATTGGTATATTTGATAAAAGAAAAGAATTTAACTTTAAGGCTATTACACTTTGTCATTTTCATACAAATCTTCATTATGGAATTTTAAAGAATTCCATTTTTTCTCAAAATAATAGAATAAATAGCATTTGTAATAAACATTCTGATTTTGTTAAAGCTTTAGATAATCTAAAGAATATTCTTAAAGATAACGGATTCCCAGATTCTTTCATTAATGTTAATAGTTTTTTTCAAATGAGTATTAAAAGTGTATAATTTTTCTTTATTAATAGTTTATTTTAATTTTATTTGTTATAACTTTTTAAATATTAGCCTTTTTTGTTCTGATTAGTTAGTTAGAAATTTTCTTCACAGATTGAGCTAGGTTTGCTAGCTTCCAGAACTTTTTACTCCCTTTGTCCTCGTACGACTGGCGTCTCTTGTCTTCATCATAATTTCGGCAGATAGGGTAAATTATTTTACACACTCTAGTATCTTTTGGATTTTTATTCAGGATTTTTGCCTCTTGATTTTTTCAAAATGTTTCTTGTATTGAGGTTGGACAAAATTCAGGCCACAAAGGGTATATTTTTGATTTATAATCTTACCCTTGACAGAAAATTTTATCCATTTTACAGCTTCAATGGAGAGTAGGATACGATAAAGTTCGTCATTCAGGTTCTCATTCATTCCTTCCATTTTGAATATTTTTCTTTTACATTCTAAATTCTATTCTATGTTTTTTAATATCAATCATTGCTATTTTTTGTTGATGCAATCACTTGATGCTGTTGCGTTGAGCATGCAAAAAGGTGTATTGTTATCGTTATTGTTTAAATTTTCTGTTTCTTATTTATACTTTTTCTTTTTTACTTTTGTTTTATATTTATATTATTTGTTTCTGTATTATATTAGAAATAGCTGCATATGCGCCATTCTATATAATACAAAAGAGTTTAATTAATTTTTACTTAATTTTGACTAATTAATTTAGTTAATATCTTTGGTAAATTTTGTTAATTATAATTAGTACATGAAATACATTTATCTTTTGAAGTTCTAGCATGAGATATTCATATATTGTATTTATTTTATTTTATTTGAAATTACCTCCATTATAATTAATGATAAATTTAATAATAACTTTATTTAGTGATCTATGTTTCCTGTTTATCTTTAGATTGCTTGAAGTAAAGGAAACAATCTGGTTTATTATCACCGAAAAACTACTATTAGTATCAAAACGACTCAGTGCACGAAATATACTTACCTCATTCCCTAATGAATATCCATTTTGCACACAGTAACAAGATTAGTGAACGGAGACGTGAAAAAATAATAGCTTTCATTTTGAGTAGATGGAAATATCTTTCACATGAAAAATATTCTTTTATCATGAAAGATATAAACCAGTATAAAACATTTCTGATGGAAAAGTTTATTATCTTTCATAAAAAAGAAAGTTCAATAGAAATGAAAATGCGTTTCGGGATGTCGGATGAAATAGATGCCATTGATAGTTTTTAGAAAATTAACACACATTCCATGAGCAGTCATAATCTAAGTTTGTAAGAAGGAGGAATTAGTGTTGTTTTTGTATGTATTCTATATCTACATACAGAAGAAATTACTTTCAATCATCTTTAGGTAACAAAGTTTCAAATTTAAGAAATTCAAGGAACAAGATTATGAGCAGTATGTATGGGCGCAACAAATGATTTAAAATTGATCGTTGTTGAAATTCAAGAAACTATATCCTAGAAATGCATATAAGTTGTAAGTAGTTTCACGTCTAATAACTTAATATGTTCAGATCTAAAAGTAACCAAATTTAAGCATTAAAAACTTAAACTTCAGACAAGAATTCTAGAATAAAGACATTTGAGTGTTGTTCGTTATGTCCGTGGATAAAATAAAAATAATAATAATAATAATAATTTTTTGGGGGTTAATAATATTTATGTTTCAACATAGCCTCTTTTGCCCTTTATATACTTAGTCTAAGGATAATCAAATTATTTGCATTCCGTCAATGTAGCACTATTTGTCTAACCCTTTAAAATTGGCAGTTGTTTCGGAAATCATTACGTCTTTCGATGGAATTTTTTTCTCGACAACCATTTTTCCATTTTTGTTTGCATTTAATAATCCGAAGGATTCAAATCAAGAGAATAGGAGCGATGCAGAAGAACTTGGTCTCGTATATCTAGAATTTGACGATCACAGCTGCTGAAATGTGAGCTGGTACTTTCAGAGCCAGATTTCAAAATAGGGTAAACATTAGCCTTGACCTACACAGCAGTCATCAGTGGCATACAGAAGAAATAACAACCAAATATTTACAAATTTTTCGGTAGTGTTTTGAAAAGGTCACATAAAATGATGTTTTTGAAATTTGTATTCGTTACATTAAATATATATGGCGTAGAAATGTGTAAATCCTGCCTGGGTACATTACTGGACAAAAGATTTGCAAGATTTATGAAATGAGAAACATTGGAATTAATTTCAATACAATGATTCACAATCAGTTGTGAAGAATCCTGGAAAATATAATCGTGGAAATCACATTTTAAGGTGAAGAATTTTTCACAAGGAGATTTAGTGGATCGTCCAAAACCATTTATGAAATGATTTGGACTCACCTCGTTTTACTGGAGGCTGATAATGTTTTGAAACTGTTATCAATGGTTTTGTTTCTTTGGTACATTGAGGTTAAATTTGCGAGTGCGCATCGTCGAATTGCCGTCTTAATTATGTATTTAATTTATAAGTACGCATGGATACTTACAATATTTAACTTTCATAAAATGCAATATTGTTCGAAAAATCGAAGATTCAATTAAAAAAATATTGTTCAACATTTTGTTCCTCTCAGAAAAGAACAGCAATGCTTCTCGCTGCAATATCGACCTCTTTCTGCATTCTGAGACCCAATTTTTCAAAACTCAAACTTTTGGCTAAATCGATATTTTAATGTGGTCTCATCAGCTTCAACTTAACAAAGCCTACTGCATATAAAGTAAATTTTGGAAAAAATGCAATTAATTCCTTTCATTTCATGTATTAATGTTTAATTTAATTATTTATGTTTTATTCTTAAGTTACAGTAAATTAATCACGCATTAAACTATAAATATTTTTTAAGCAAGTAAGACTAATGCAAGAGTATCGTTCCTTTTGTAGAAAAAATTATTTTGAGCATGTCAAAATTCAAAATCAAATTTATTGAAACAATAAGAGTTTTAGCAGACGAAAATCAGGGACATAAATTCTTTAATATTATAGCGTAACTGAATGCTCTTTTGTGAAGAGTTTCTGAACATTTAAATTATGCTTAATTTTTCACTTAGAACAGCAAAAATCTTGGGTTTTGTTCAACACTGCCTGAAGAAGATTCAGAACCCTATTGTAATGGAGTATTTTTTGCCTGGAAGTTTATTTTGATTTCGAAGAAATCACACCAAAAATTAAATATTTGATCTTCTTGTGAGTGGATTTAGAAAGGCGTTATACATCGATTTTAACACTGAAAGATATTTCAAGCTTACAAACACAGAATTCAATGAAAGGTATCAGCTTCTCAACGAAATAAAATTAGTTAATTTATTTAATTTTAGCAATGCTAATTTAATTGTTTTTATTTTTGTCTTTTGCATTAATTACACTATTCCGTTTCAATGAGAAACAAATAAAACTCATTAAAATCATGGCATTTCTCCAGATAAGCAACTGTTTTTGAAAGTGCACTCACTCAATAAATAAAGCCACTTAAAGCTTTCATTCCAAACCAGGAAAAAATGCATGAGAAAAAATAATTAACACATGCTTCGATATCTTATTCGGGTTATAAAAATGAAGTTCGCTAGATGATTTAAAAACAGAACCTTTACTGCTTCCTACTAAATAACGAACAAAATACAATTGTGATGTTTATTTAATTGCTTGATGTTGGAATTAATGATGGCTTAATTGCATCGCAATTTAAACAAATAAATCCTTCTTTTAAAGAAACAAATGATACCATTTAATCGCAATTGTAAAATTAATTAAGAGAGTAGAAGAAGTAATTGATTCACTAAAATAAAAATTCTGCTTTTGGAATATTTTATTTACTGACGAGATATTTTTTATATATCTTCTTAACAGCATTTTGTGTATTTAAGTCTATCTGGAAGAATAGGAGTAAGATTTAATTATTTAAAGATTTTTCGTAAACATTTTTTCTTTCACAGTTGTAAGCTTTGTAGTCTTGTGTTATAAATTTAATTCGAAATTGCAAAGAGTTCTTTATAACAATCTTACAACGAAATTAAAGTTTTGAAATGCCTTATAATAACACTTGCAAGCTCGATTTGAGTAGAGAACTTGAAATGTAACAATTGAATGTTAATTTCTTTATTCGCAAATTACTTTTATATCCTTACTAGCTGACATACTCGGCGTTGCTCGGTAATTCTTAATAAAAATACTTTAACCCTCTGATACCGATCGAGGTGGTCTCGGGCGGTCTAAAAATTTTCCCTTAACAATGACGAAGGCTGGTCTGAGGCGGTTGACTTCTTTTGAGGGGAGGTGAGTTTTGAGATCACTTAGTAGATAAGCGAGGTATAGGGTTCAATTATCTTTGCCAACCACAGCCCATTTCCATGTGCCTTAAGGGAAGGTTATAGTAGGGGTGGAGTGGTGGGGAAAATGACCACCCAGGTTGGGAGAGTTCAATTCATGTTGCTTCCTTACAAAAAGTTCCGGTTTTAAAGGAGCTAGAAGAAAAAAGTAGCATTGGGATTAAAGAGTTAATAAAAAGTAACACTTAAAATTACTTTAAGTAAAATAATACTATAAATAGAATAAAATAAAATAAATAACTTAAAGTAATACTTCAAATTACTTTAATAAAAATATTTTAAACTCCAAGTACTTATAAAACTTTCAACTTAATAAAAGAGCAGCAGCGTCTTTCGTTGAATTTTGTTAATCCACTACCGTGCTCTCTGCCCCTCTCGAGCAAAAGTTAAACACCCCTTTTCTTTTTCTTTCCTTAGTTTGAACCACATAGCAAGAATCTAAAAGTCCTTTTTACTCCATTTTCCCCTCCCCATCATTGGTAGGGCGACAACAGAAACTCTTTCATATCTTGGGATTTTATTTCCATTATCCTGACTGCAATACTCTTCTCTTTAGTGTTTGTGTCACTGACCGGAAAAAACTGCATAGTGTTCTTTCTTTTCTCCTTAGGCTTTCTCCCTCCGGTAATAAGCGGGCTCAATAATCTTGAAGGACGCGATTGACTGTCTATTCCCTTCTTTCCGTTGTGCTCTTTCTTCTTCTGTTTCATTTTGTCTTTCTTTTCATCATTTCTTGGCTGCATATGTGCGTCGACAAATATTTTGTCGTTTTGGCGGAATTTTTAAAAACAACAAAATGAAATTCCAACAGCAATTCTACAACAGCATAGTCGAACGGTCAGAATGTAAAATCAAAATAAAAATATTAAAGATTATTAAGTATACATTATTAAGTATACTTACAAAACTTCTCTTCATAATGCAGAAACATCATCACAATTAATATTGAACATTTAGAAACTTACAAAACATTAAAAAATTGAAAATTACCGAACTTCACAGAAAATAAACTTCACTTTATAAAAGTCAGAATGAAAATAAATTCTACTGCTCAGATCGAGAATTTCAATAGCTTTAAATACTTTGACGCATGCGCGATAGTATTTCTTACCTTTTGAACTTCAATGTGAGAAATACTGTGTCTTGGCGCCATCTACATTTAAAGAATAGTACTGCTACCATTGATATTATATCATTATGCCCCTAACTTCCTTTCTACTGGTGAGATCTAGGATTTAAATAGTTTTAAACCTTCTCTGGACAACGCGGATCATTTTACAGAAAACCGCGAGTAAATTGGTTACTTTATATGAAATATAGTTTATAGTCTTTAGCGGACACACATACAAACATCGCCTTTTATATATACAGATTTTAAAAAAATATCTTCTGAAAACCACAAACAAGAAATACGAGTTAGCTTTTAAGGAATATTCTATATTTTAATATATTCAACTTACGGGTATTATTTGTTGTCTATGCTGGTATATAAAAAAATTTAACTCATGTTCAAAATATTGCATAAATATTTCATGCAAATTTTTATTAATGGAATGATTTATGAATTCAGGATTGAAAGAAAAGAAAGAAATATGTTTAATAGATAGAAGAGATTAATAGTCGTAATAATAAATTAAAGCTTCTTAAAAAATTATAGCAACTTTTTTAAAGTTCCCAAATTCATCATCACTTGCAGAACACACTTATAATTGCGGAAATTCTTGTCTTTATTCACGCAGAATATTTTTGCATAACTGGATAGGCTGGCTAAAAAAATAAAGCAAAAGAAAAACATAGTTAAAGTTTTGATCAATTTTTTTATGGAGGCAAACAAATTGTACAATAATTTAAGAACATTGTTCCAATTTGCAATATTGTACAATATCAAAATAATATAATACAGAATATTTATTTGGAGTTATAACAGTGCAATGTAACTAAGATAAAGATATAAGAATTTTCATCATCAAGTATTAAGAAAAATGTCTCTTCATTTGCCTGAAAATCCGCTTGATTTTCAGAGCCGAATAACACTTGCTGTTATTTGTGTTTCTTTAAAGATATAAAAGTCTTCTGCCGTGTGTTATACGCATATAACATGATATATTTCTCTTTTGATAATCAGCTTTCATCAAGTTACTCCAAAACTAGTATTTCAGACATAATGTAATATTGAGAGATAAATTTCGAACCTATAAACTCTACAGAATTGAACTCAATCGTGGCGGTTTTAATATCGACAACCTGTTTAATAATTTACAGGGATAAATTGGAATTTGATTATTTCGGTAGTTATTATTTCACATGAATATGTATATTGTCGAAGATTTCAACTTTCCTATCTATGGAACTTAAATTTTAACAAATATTTACCTATAGAACTTGAAAAGATATACCGCATAAATATTTATCAGCATATGAAAACTTGAATTGCATCTACTTATTTCACCGTCATTTTAAAATCTCTTTGTATAATATTTTTCTTAGAAATCAAATAAAACGTCCCTAAGGCATCGCCTTACCTAATAATAAAAAGTATTTCATTTAAAAGTACCATGGAGATGTAAATATATTTTTCCCCGGTTTGTGCCCAGGCAAAGCTATTCACAAATGTTAAATATTTTTTCTCCTTTAATACTGTGATAAAACAAATAGAAGAGATTCTATACATCAGTAGATATTGCTGTCATGTTTATCAGTTCATAGGCTGCAAATTCAGTAAGGTAATGTCAGAACATTATAAATATGAAAGTTGCTTTGTATCTCATAAATTATGGAAACGAATTAAGTTTACGTAGCTCAGAATTCTGAATTTTCTGAAAATTAATTTTAGACCAGAATTAGCGAGATTCTAGAAAACAGGAAATAAAGTTTTCCCGACTTTAGCGTGACAAATCTGGCACATTATTCTGGTGTCCACCTAAGTTCTGGAATAACATCGCATTCACGTCAAAATGTATTACGAAAGCATGCATTAATTAGAATACGTGAAGCACATTATCATGTTACATTGGATTTTAAGCTATTACAGTTATTGTCAATTTCAGGGAGTTTTGACAATAAATTATTTTTAAAGTTTATTATTCAACGAATTACAAGTTTTATTATTACCAATACTCTGAACATCTTAAAATGTAATCTTTTCTTCGAAAGAAGTCTTTCATGAGTGCTGCGCCAGTCTCAGCTACAAACTCCTTTATGTAAATAAAATTTGATCTTCATAGGAGAGTATAATTTATTTACGAAGTTAAATTTATAAATTGAGAAATAAAAAGATTAACATTTTATTGACTTTAGAAAAATTCATTCCTCACTTCTTCAAGTTATTACTTCAACAAGAAGAAAAATTATTATTTCAGACATTACTTTACCGAAACTGTATTGTAAAATAATGGTCGTTTTTAAAGCTTCATATGCAGGTGGGGTAGTAAAAATTCATGTTATAATTCCTTTGATTAGAAAGAAAGATAAATTTGCTGGTAAAATATATAATTCTGTTGTGTGCTCTCCGGTCTCCTATTCACTGATACCAAGTCTTGTTTTATTTTTGAAAAACTTGATAAAAGAAACTGCAAAATTTCAGACTTAATAATCTCAGAACTGTTTCTTTTAGCAGTTTTAATGAAATTAATTGAGAAGAAACAGAGGAATTAAACTTTTAATTTTAATAAAATCTTCATTAAATTCTACAATATTTTTTCAGTCGAAAATCCGAATGAAATAGTCTCTAATTTCCACGCATGTTTTCATTCAAATAAAATTCTTATATTAGTTATTTCATTTTTCCTATAAGCATAATTAGTATAATTACAATTACTTTTAATTATCTTTAAAAATTTAATTCTATTGCTACACACAATCAAACACTAACCTGATACTTGATAAAAGGAAAGGTGTACTCTAAATTTAACTTGATATAACTTAAATTTCAAAATTAAAGCATTATCATTACCTTGATTGCGAATCATAAAGGCGCTTTGTACTCGAAATTAAGTATCACCTGTATGAAGAAAAGAGGACACTGGCCTAAATATTAAAAAAAAAAAAAAAAAAAAAATTCTAAAAAATCTTATTTTTATCTACACTATATGCCCAAAAGTATCCGGACACTTGCAGATTTTCAC
>BGPR01000140.1:1269189-1283309 GCA_013235015.1 Araneus ventricosus | reverse complement strand
TTCAATACCAGTGGATTTCGAGGCAATGATACGTCGGTCGATACTGGATTCACATGAGTATCCTGCTATTTTTAGTTGGTGATCTTGAATAGACATCTGAGACTCCTTGATTCAGCACATATAAATTTGGTTTTTTGGACATGGTAACAATTTATATACTAAGAAAACCATATTTATTTGAAAATCACTAAAAGAAATTAGAGTTTACGATTAAAGTCAACATAAGAGAAAAAGTTTAATAAATTTGACGTATTAGCACTTTCATAACGATATAGTATATAATTAACTAATATCATCACGATATAATTCTCTTTTCAAGATTTAACGATTTAATATCGGCTATCGACAAGTATTCGCGGCGTGTCAAAATCTCGTACAATTTTTACAAATAAATCGTCGAGGTTTAAACTTCCACCCTAGAATGTTTGAGGAAAATGTTAATTTATATTATCATGCACATGTAAGGAAATAAAAAGAAGCCGACTGGTCAGTAATGGTAGAAAAGTTAATTTCGAAAAAAGTATTTATGCAATTGTTAGTTTGCTTTCTAGACCATTTCAAATTCTTCTGGTTAGAGCCTTTGCAAAATTCTTCCGTTGTATATTAGTGAAACTCCCATTAGCCTGGGATATATTTTACTTTTTATGATATTTACATACCTTTTCTGTGATTTCCAATAAATTGAATCATTTGTTAAACATCTTATTCTTTTTTTATTTTCGCAATTCACTGCAGCAATGTTATGCGTTATTATTGTGTCTATGAACATTATTCAATATTCACAGATATTCACATCTCCTTTAGCTTATGAAAAATTAGCCAAGAGGCTAAAATTCTTCATTGAGCTAAACATACTACTTTGAATTGTTTTCTATAAAAAAGAGTCATTTATTTCTTATCACACTATTTTAAATTTTTGTGAGAAAATTATGAACAGATATTTGTGCGGAATTTGGTTTCTTAATAAAGTTTTTCTTCGGAAAATCCTTCACATGTGGATAGATAAATTAGGATTCTGATGAAAGGCATTCATTCTATTGCAAGAGAGTCTAATCACTTTTAGATGCCTAAACAGATAACTTTACAAACTCTTATATTCACAGGTGTTGGAGTTTCAGTATAATAAAGAAAGTGATTCGATCTTTGAGTTCGAAGCATCAGAGCTTGAAAAAGTTGTAGTCTTAATTAGCCAGTCTTGTCTTCTCTGTCTTGATTGTATCAGTCGTTGCATTCTCTGCGTAACAATTTTTTTCATTACACAGCCGGCGTAAACATATCATCACGTTAAAAGTATCGAGTGCTCTGAAATATGAGAAGCCATTAGTTAGTTATAAACGGAAAAATCTAATATTTATTTATGCTTAGTCGCACCCCAGCCATTAAAATATTCGTATTGATTATTCACATTCTTGCCATTTCGTTGCTTGTTTAAAACAAGGAAAAGGATTGTTACAAAATTCTCTCTGAAACAATTTTGAAAAAATTATTAAAATTAAAGGAACATTGCATGGAAATAAAATAGTTACTAATGAAAGATTAATTTTTTTAATTTTAAATTAGTGAAAAATGGATTTTATGCGATAATATGCTACGAAGTTCATTGGAAGAAACCCTTAAAATTTCAATTAATATTTAAATCGAAATCTCATTAAAGTTTTGAAAATCTCTTTCCTAGTGACCACCTATTACCCAAGATGTAACTATGTGGCAAATTTTAATTAATATTTAAATCGAAATCTCATTAAAGTTTTGCAAAACTCTTTTCTAGTGACCACCTATTACCCAAGAAGTATTTATGTGGCAAATTTGGTACCTTTCAGCCCAACGGTCTGCGCCACAGGGCGTGTTTTCAGGACACATGACGCATAACGGAACAAGCAATTTTCAGATATTATCCTGCCTTGTCATGTTAATGAACTTTGATTCATCGGGACTCGCAACATGTGACAACTCTTTGCAACAAATACATTTAAATTCTGGTATAACGAACCCTCTGTTATAACCAACTTTTCAAATGGTCCCAACCTATGTCACTAATAATTTTCAAATACTTGTAATGAACTTCATAGAGAAGGAATTCGGATTTAGGGATGTTTTTATCCAAAGTAAAATTGAGCAGTTCGAATGTTGCGATGACTACTTGGTTACATCTGTGTAAGATATGTACTAATAGAAAAAAGAAGATAGATTTGAGTTCCTGACTAACATACTTTTATTTACAAATTTATATAAATTATTTTGCCAACTTTAACAAAACGAATGACTCTCGATTATTCATAGCAATACAATATATTATAATGACAAAAAGCACGATTCTGCTGACATCCATGGCGAAACAGAGAGATCTAATAATACAAAATTTAATACATTAAATTATTTTTACACTTTTTGATTCAGACTTTCAAAATGACACTTTAGCGCTATCCAAAATTGAAAATACTTTCATAAAAATTTTACTCTATAAAAACTTAGAGTTTAAAAAACGAAAACATATCTCAATGCATTAAATGCTTTAAAAAATACATCCCTAGAGCTCTCGTGAATTGGATTGGAAGAATTAGCTAGCTAGCTTAAATACGCATCTTTGCCCGAAGAAGAAATATATCCATTGAAAAATGTTAGACTGGAATTCGCTGAACGTCCATGATTACCATTGGGCAAAGTTCGTGAATATTTTAAAGATTATAATCAATCTCGGCACTGTCTTCACATACAAATCATAGTCATAATTTCGTTCTATTTCTTAAAAAATCACCGAAGTATTATTAATGAAGTATTTGATATGCCTCCTGGCAATTACTTCACGCAAATATAGCGGCAGTTATTCTGCTGTAAATTACTCACAGTAAACTGTTGCTTGAAGAGTTCATCCACGCCCGGTTATTGGTTTCTACGAAAATATGAAGATTGAGTATTGTAGCTTCATCCAAAAACTTGTTGCTCTGTATGCAAAAGATAATGACTCTTCTTCTCGAACCGTCTGTACGTCTGCAAGGGCGAGAGCCGAATGTAAAAATATCGACCCCCGGGACACCGCAGACGCACGACCTTCTTGCTCCGTGTCAGCCAATCCAATATACTTCACACAAAGAAAAATCTCCCAGTCAGGGGATGCCCGGACCAGATTACACGAAAAAGCTTCCGCCGTTTAAGTGGCGAGCATATAGTTCGGTGTAAGAAAAAGGATTAAAAACTTATTAAATATAGAACCATTAAAAAAGTTGTATTAAAAGTTAAAGCAATTAACAATTCAGTTAATCATTACAAAAAAGAAAATGATTTATCGAGAAATTTAATAAAAATTTAAAAATACGTTGAAAGGTTAAACGTTGCCACAAGAAATGAAAAAACTTTAGTGGCGAAAATATTAATTATTTAAATATTATTGGCAAAGCCGAAAATCGTATAATTGCAATCTAACAATTTGATGCGGCTAGTGATGAAGATTTAGTTTCCCTCATAAAAGAAAAGAATGATTTGATTGACGATTCATATTCAGATATGGAGGACGGAAGTGATGTAGGTTCATGCTCTTCAATTTCTGATGTGAAGGCAGTGGGTATAACTATTATAACGGGGTTTGACTGTGCTTCATCGCTTCCATAAACTCGGTCAATGTGTCCTTACACTGTGAATATCTCCCTCCCCTGCACAGGTTAACTAGCTTTTCATCTGTGTCTTACCGGAAATTTATGCTCTGGCATAACAATTCCCGATATGAATAAGAAGAGAACAATTAACCTTTTACGAGTTGATTACAATTACAGAAAGAAGTGCAGGAAACCTAGCATGCTGTATGAAGCAATCATGGATAATTAGTAGTTTTCCAAACCTCAAACTCGAGTTTTACGAAAAGAATAAATTGTTTTTAAGTTAAAGCCTTGTTGATTCATTCTCTATATTTGCGTAACTGATGAGGGGAATTGGGGAACAGAATGCACTTTTTATGCCAAATAAATCTTTTTCTGTTGTATAAATATAAATTGAGAAATTTAAGAAATCGTACGAATTTCATGTCAAATTAATCTTGCCAATTGTATAAATATAAATTGAGAAATTCATGAAATCCTGCAAATTTCATGTCAGATAAGATTTAATAGAATCTCATTTGCAAAAATGTACCATTACTTAAGTATACAGTATAAACAAACATATCTTTTAATTAAAATGTTATAATATTTATGGATATGTAGTATGCTTTCCACTAAATGCAGTAAACGTGAATTGAAGTATGAAAATATATTAACTGATTGAGAAGTAATCGCGGTAGAACAAAATAATTTTTTTCTGTCTCATATAACAGTTTCCTGTTTCAAAGTTAATGGTGCTTTACAAAGCAGTGTGAAGACAATAGATTTTGAACATATCAACAGTCCCTGTTAGCTAAAATTTGCCATGACTAAGATAATCCTTTTTTTTCTTTCATTTAAAAACTAATCTCGTACTTGTAATCAATGCAAACAGAATGTTGAAATATAACCGAATTGAAGTGCGTAAATTCTGAAAATTTATACATAAAATATTTTCACATGATGATAGCTATTCTTCATATTAAAATGTGTCTGAAAGTTTTCATCATAGATTCTTAAATTTCTTTCAGATAGGCTTCCATAGGCCATGAAATTCATACCATATATAAATTCATAGAATATAGAAGCAAAATGTTTTTTTTATTTCAGAAGCTTCCGAAACAACACAATTTCATTTCGATTTAATTTTGATTTCAAATACTTGAAATAATATAATTTCCGTACATACAATGCAATATTTAAAAGCTTATGACGAATTTTTACGAAAATAGATAAGCCATTAAAGATAAGAAAATGGCTGGCGCAAGTTTGAGTATCTCATGCACCTATATGAATTTTCATGATCACGTACTTTGGTAAATAAATTTAATAAAAATATTTTTTTAAAAAACACACTTTTATAAGTGTACAAAAATGTATAAATTTTTGTTGCAATTATTTTCTACCTTTGGTTTTTAATTTATAATACACTTTTATATATATATTACAGAATCTTGAAATCAACTTCTTCTCTACTTCACTTGTATGGAATCAAAATTTAATCAAATTAATCGATGAACTGATAATTATGTTCTAAAAATATTAAAATAGTCTATAATTAAAAATAATGACAACACTCTATCTTTACAAACATGACACAAGTCAAATTAAATAAAAATGTCTTGTAGCCGGTTTACTACAGACTTCAAAACCTTCTTCTAATTTTAAAAAAATAGGAAGAGGCAACAACATCCAACTATGAGAAATTCAAATTGAATATTGTCTATCTATTCACCAACGTCAAATCCTTGTTGCTAAACTCTCTTTCGTTCAACAGTATACTTAATCATCATTTTACTCAACGGATTTATAGAAGCAAACGTTTCAATATATTTAACATTTTAATTGCATAGATAATTTGCAGAATTATTCATTCCTTAATTTGGTACACATTTTATGACATCTTTCAATGAATTCGGAGGCAAAATTGCCCTTACATGCTGTATTCGTAATGGTTATTAATCATTTCTTCATTCGTGAATATAGTTGTGTTTGCGCAGAATCCAACTACACCTAAACTGTGGGGACTAATAAACTTTATCTTCAAAATAGGCTTGAAATGTTCAGCATGAATAGAGAATCATAATTCATCTTCTACAAAACTCCTCCAGAATTCAATTTATTTTCTAGCTTTCAATCAAAATTCTCTAAGGATGAAATAGAATTGATGTAATGCTTTCAAAGTATAATAAAAAAATCTTAAATCTTAAGGTCCATCTCGGGATTCTCAGAGTGACAGGACATGGTCAACCGGCTCAAAATATCGCGAATGTCCAGATACGGTCATAAAACTTTTCCTCCGTAATGAACCCGGCGGGATAAACCGGAGGAATTACAGACCTGTATTCTGAAAGTTTTACGATCCACTTCCCCTCTTTCTGCGCATGTCTGACACATATTTTATGGGCTGTGAACTCGGCTCTATGAAGCCCAAACACCCTCTCGTAAAACTTTGTATTTTCTCCTAAAAGTTCGTTTCTTCCAGTAAAATAAATAATTCGGGATTATACTTTTCTTTTCTCCTTCACTTTTCATGTTCTGAACAAC
This sequence comes from Araneus ventricosus, assembly GCA_013235015.1. NCBI lineage: Eukaryota > Metazoa > Arthropoda > Arachnida > Araneae > Araneidae > Araneus > Araneus ventricosus. The sequence goes on along the minus strand of BGPR01000140.1, from coordinate 1,277,193 downwards.
ATTTATGTGTTGTTGTGTAATTCCTTGGGCTTCACGCTAAACGCTTATTGTCCGAACTCTAATGCCTCAAAAAACTAATAAACGCCTTTAATCACTGAAATTAAGCAAAGAGTTTTGTTGAAAGCCATTTCTTTTATTTGTTTTTCAGCTTTTAAAATTTTCACACTTCATTAAAATTGATGATGGTTCTGCACGAAATTTAACTCTTAATATAGTTTTAACTTTAGCTCGTTGCTCAGTTCAATCTACCACTTGATTATGTGAATAGCTAGCCTAGATCACTAACCATACGTAGAAAAGAATTTGTTGAAACAATCCTTCTTATTTAAGATTTTAGGTAAATTAGTGAATTTTCAGATATGTAAACCTAAACTAATAAATTTAGGAAAGTTGTTTATAAATTTCTTAAATAAATTACTTAAAATACTTTAAACAATTCTTAAACATTATTACATTTAAATACTTTTACAACTTTACATATTTTGATAAAATAAATAATAATGATGGGAAAATTAATTTTTTTGATAAAACATCATATTTTTGAGAATCACATTCACAAAAACTCGAATGAAAATATATCTCCCATGAAATATGAATACTCTTTCTTATTATAAAATTTATGATTAGGATTCATGATTTATAGAATGAAGAATCGCTCTATTCTATGAATGAAGCGATTACTTATTAAAATATTATATTTTCTATACAAGCTCCTGGAGGTGATATCCATCCATAGTATAACCGCAATTTAACCGATTTCCTTTCCGATTTGTGTGTGTGTGTGTTAAATTTTGATGTTTTCCCGTAGCAGTAACTTCCGAAAATATCACAGCACAAAAATTAATTTTACACCTCATTTTACATCTCAAAATTTTTAAAATTATCTTTTCATTGATATGAATTAAGTTGCCGTGATTTTTTCTCTAATTTTAAAAATATTTTAAAAATATTTTTTCATAATTTACAACAATACTTTTCATTGTTGTACTGCATTTCAAACCGTTTTCATTGTTTAAAGAAATATTTAATCGCACGTTTCTCTTCAATTGTTGAAAGCTAAGAAAATATCTTACTGGATTTTACTTTCTTCTTTTATTTGATAAATTTTTCTGTGAAATCTGTAAAGGCATTCCACAAGATAGTAAGTATATAATTAAATAATCCAGTAAACTTAAAGATTATAGTTGCTATGTTTTAATTCTTTTTATCAGCGTGTTTTAAGCCAATTAGCATGCTGCTGGACGTAAAATGTGCCGCCCCAATTTAATGCTGAAATTAAATGCGTATTTTACGTTAATGTAGACAAGGAACAGAACAAGTGCAAGGCTATTTAAAGAACGTGGGTAAAATGTCTATAGAAATTTGAAGTTTAAAACTACTTTGTTAATGAACCATGAATATAAAATAATGCATAAGAGATTCAATTGAAATTTTATTTCCAACGATCCAGCTGGTCGTTGAAAGCGCCTAGTAATAAATAAATACAAATATACATAATAAATAAATAAACATACACAAAAATAATCAAAAAATGAAAAATTAATAAATGTAATAACTAGTAAATAAAATTTTGAAGAAGGCGGAAGAAAATAAACAAAATAAAATTATAAGAAGTTCAACCTTAGGCAAATGGGGCAGAAAACAAGAACTACCCTAAAAAGCACGAAGTCTGAGATAAAATTTTGAAAAGAGAGACTGAAAAAAAATCTTAAATTCAAAAATAAAATTTTGAGAAAGAAAAGAAACATCAACAAAATGATTTCTATAACAAAATTTTGGAAAAAAAACCGATACAAAAAAAGAAACCCGATTTCTATAACATTATTTGGAAGAGGGGGAAAAAAAGAAAGTCAGTTATGCCCATGATACTGTTGGGAATGTCTATTGCATATGTAATCATTTATTTGGAATATCTCCCGAATTTTAAAAGTTGCAATTTTTATAAAGTGTGAAGTTTTAAACCATTAAAATTCTTTTAAAATTATTTGATAGTTTTTTAAATATCTCAAAATTAACGACAATAAATTGAATTCTAACAAGAATTCGATCCTTCATATATTTATTGAAAGAATTCAAGTAAAATATATTTAAAATGTTTTGCTGTATATTTTAAAACTATTTAGGGAACAAATTTATTGAAGAGTATTTATTTGCCGTGAACGTTGATAACTGCGTCAAGCTTAAGAATATACTCCACTCGGTACTTAGACCACTTTTGTCCATTTTTGGTACTTGTATTTCTCTCCAACGGATAATAGCTTTATGGGTAATGCATAAAAACGACGCTACTAGAAGAAATAGCTTTCAAAGCGCATTACTTCCAAACGAGGAAGCAGCAATTAGAATTGTTTTTAGCTGGAATTGCTAAATGGGAAGAGAAGATTAATTTTTTCTAAGTGAATACGCTTTCGGAAAAATATTTTGTTATGAAAATGAATTTAAAAACTAACGAGTAGGGCTCAGTTCATGCTCTTAAAATTAAAAAAAAAAGATTAATTAACGCTTAAATTCGTTCAACAATGCAATTAGAGTTTAAAAAAGAAACTTTGTCTTCAAGAGGTCGTTTGGTAGAGAAGAGAGGCAAAAGTAATTAACCATTAATCATGACTCTGTGCTCATTTTAATGACATTAAGAGCTCCGAAAGACTTTTTTTACTAAAAGATATATTTATTTTAGTTTACAGATTGACATGACCTTTAAAACTGAATATTAATAAGGTTGTCACTTTTAGTTATATTTTGAAAACTAACACGAAAAAATTAATCAACGGTTTTATAAGAAACGTACATAAACCACCCTAATAAAATGAAATCATGTAGATTCTAGCAGGTGTCTCCAATTTTTTTAGATTTTGTAAACCATAAATAAGAATAAAAAATATGGGCACCATCATTCCGATAAAAAAATAAATACATCCGAAACGAATCAACGAATAAATCATTTTAAGTTAATATTATTTTTTATAAATGAAACATTTATATGATAATAAAATGTAAATGCGCTACATGTTGTACTAAAAATGCATAACAGCAAATATTAAGGTTTATTCTGTATGAAGATTAATCCGACGAATGAGCGTTTTCGAGAATAATAAAGATTAGAACAAGATGTTAAAAGGGACACAATTTTACATTAATTTAAATATTTTGTGTAAAAATTGAACCATTAAAAGTACTGTAATGTACCTTTAAGCACGGACTTATAAAGCGTGGAATAATGTTTTAGTGTAACTACAAGTTTGTTTTGAATATTACCATAAAGAATAGAAAGTTTACTGAACTATTGCCATCATTAAGCAGGTGATTTGCAGATAGCTCCATTGATGTATCGATAATGCTGAGGAGAAAACAAATTAAACACTCTTCACCATTACGGTAGCACCGGTAAGGATTGCATTTAACAAGAAAAAACGTCAACAATATTTCTAAGACATTCAGTTTTATTAGGAGTTATCAATATGTTTTAAAACTTTCATTCGCTTCTAGAATTTGTTGGTCATAATTCCCAATTTATATGATATTTTCAAATGAATTCGCAATTCAAAAGTTATTAAATGCATTTACAGTTATATTAGGAAAGTATTCGATATCTTCATCGCAAAATCCTTTCCAAGAATGTTGTTAAATGCTTCAAAAAAACTAGTTATCTTTATATAGATTTTCGTTTACATGCCATTTTCAAATAGTTTAATTGACTTTTAATTTGTCATTCTTTATAAATGACAGAAGTATTTCCATCCGACACATTCAACTTAAATCCTTATGCTGAAATGAGTGAAAATTTCGTTTAATTTATGTTTAACAAATCATCTTCCAGAACTATCGTAATTGTTCATGTCTTGAAGGATAAAAATGTTGCATGGACTGAAAATATACGTAGAAATGGAACTAAATATTCAATTTTTATTGTAATTGTTTCATCTGACTAAAGGGGAAAAAATATTGGTTTATTTTTTATTCATTTTTATCTGTTTACATGGTAATTTATTTTTAATCCACAAAGCTGAGAAATTTAGAGCAACCAATGCACAAGCATTATCATCATTTTGAAGTAAATCGACCGGCATTGTAATGATAGAAAAAGCTCAAAGTGTGATTAAAAATTCCACATCCTAATATTTCTTCATTTAATCCAGAACCTCGATTAGGAAATGGAGTCAATTATTTTTCACTCTAAGCAAGTCAAATGTTCCGTATCAATTTACTTTTAGAATCCATTGAGTATTCTGCAATAGTAAAAAGGATATGACATCACAGAACAGCACAATATACTGCACTGATGACGTTATATGATTTGTAGTAACCAGCGAGAGTGGTCTTCCCTAAATTTGCTCGTATACTTTCTAAGTGGAGATTCGTCAAAATCTCGAGTTCGAATTTTTTTTTTGACGATTACAATACTTTCTGTATACTTCGTATACGAGAAAGTGAAACAAACAAACAAACCTGAAATCAAATATCTCTTGCCACGTTTCAAAAAAATATTACTTTGTAGCAGCTGCGATAAAATAGGCAATGCAATGAATACTAAAGCGAAAATTCTGCTTTGGAATTGAATTCGCAAGAAAACAATTTATACTACCACAACCGTAACAATTGCAAAAGCGCGCGAATAAAAGATTTGCTGAAATAATGAGATCGGTTTGATTTACAACAATAAAAAAATTGTTAACAATTGATACTTGAAAACATTTTTTATTGTTGCAAATAAAATTTACAACAATAACAGATTGCTACCAATACGCATGCGCATGATAATCGGATTAAAAGAAATTGAATATGCAATTTGAACGCCTCTTTTTGATGGATTTGGCCCAAACTTTTATACGGACCTACATTCATGACGATAAAACTGTGTACCAAATTTTATCCATTTAGCTATTCAAGTTTTTGAGTTATAACATTCACATGACCGCGGACATACAAATAGACAGACTTCCCGCTGACGGAATTTGTCCAAAATTTGATAGAAACCTACAAATTATGTTTAAAGACCACATGCCAAATTTCATCCCCGTAGGTCTAATAGTTTTCGAGTTATCGTGTTCACAGACAGACATAATTCCCAAATTGTGTTTTTCGGACTCAGGGAGGTCTAAAACGTGGAGATTCGTCAAAATCTCGAGTTCGAATTTTTTGACGATTACAATACTTTCTCTTTGTATACTTCATATACGAGAAAGTAAAATGGATATGACAGCACAGAACAGCACAATATACCGCACTGATGACGTTATATATGATTTGTATATTTATTTCTGTCATGTATTTCTGTCGACTTCAATTAGCCCATTATTTCTTCTTTTACGTTCATAAAACATCTCATTTTCTTCGATGAAATAATATCGTTCGAAGGAATTTTAACCTATTCAGCAAGTGAATGAAAGACATAGAAGGATTCGGAGAACGAACCTGAGAAAATCAAAGAAAAGAATACAGTGTTACTGTCATTTATGTACTACTACTATGTACAACTTTTTCGAAAAAAAACCCAAACTTTTATTTTTAAAATCAATTAATTAGCTTATCGAAATGAAAAAATGTACGTATCATTTTTTCGAATGCTATGTTTGAAGCCATAAGAATTTTATCGTAATCAAATGAATATGTTGGACCTGAAAGCAGATTTCATCTACCCCATTTCTTTGCGTAGATAAATTGGATGTATTTTCTCTCATATTGTTTGGGCCGCGGTGGCCTAGTGGTAAGGTCTCGACCTCGGGACCGGAGGTCGCAGGTTCGAAACCCGATTCCACTGAAGATCCGCCGTGTATGGGGCCTGTTGCACGCTAAATCATACGTAGTGGCCAAACGTCCTCCCGTTGGTGTGGCGCGGAAGTTTGGAGAGGGGGGTGCCAGCTCAGATGTCGTCCTCGTCATTTGACCGCGGTTCAAAATTACGAGGTCCGTCCCTAAATAGCCCTCGTGTTGCTTCAAAACGGGACGTTAATATAACCTAACCTCATATTGTTTAACGGTCTTATGTAATTGGATTATTAAGTTGCATTTTGATTTTAAAGTCGATAACAAATTCAATGAGACTATAACAATTAGTCATAATATAATGAGTATGTTTTATAGCTAAAACCAAGTTTATCGGAGATACTTGTATTTATATTATTTAAAATTGTCTGGCATTTCAATGCTGCTTTGTCAGAACTGAACTGTACAGTACTTCTAAAAAAGTTTCAAAAGTTGACTTTTAATTCAAAAATGTTTCAAGATTATATCAGCTTCTCTTAAATATTTATTTTAAACCAAACTTGGAGAAAATTTAGGCTAGACTTAGGCCTTGCTCAGTTCATCTAAATGCAAATCCAGACAACTGTGTGGCTTCTCTTACAAAAAAAGGAAGAAAAACTTTCTAAATTTTGAAGGAATGAAGCTTGATGTACAGATGGAATTTTTCTCATGAATAACGAAACGTTCATCTTAAATTCGGAGTCAAATTCTGAGGACAGCGAGTTCGCATAAGTTTCACCGTACGACAGATATTAGGTAAGTAAATATGCCAGAATATGCTTAAAAATTAATGAAAATCCAAAAGTACAAGTGAAATTAATTTACTCTCCTTATCTGGAATTGAAAATTGCCAGGATTCATGATATTTTTTCTAGTCAAATCTCCAAAGTATGTTTGTTTTCAAAAGAATTTTTCTAGTTTATACGTATATTATTTTCTATTGAATTTAAAAATCTACAACCTCAATTTTGAAGTCTTTAAATTTTAATTAACTGTCTACATTTCATTCTATGGCTGCCATTCTTTTAATTGGCATTTCAGAAAATTACATTTTAAAATAGCTTTATAAGCTTTTTAATTTATTAAAATGCTGTTGTGTAAATTCTCGCAATTGTACGGTCACAATTAAGAAGAAACACTCAAAAACATTATATTTAAAAATCATTTAATACTAATTATGATAAGATTTTATCAAATGGGATAGCTTCTAATTATTTAAAAAATATGGATATTACAATGAACTTTTATGAAAATGATGAAATATATTAGCCTGTAGTCATTTATTTTTACATTTGCTGCAAATTACCATTTTGTACACACTTTTATGTAACTTAATTTGTTCCACGTTTATAAGGATGGAATTCTGTAAGATATTTTTCAATCAGTTCCTGATATGCCAGAGCTTTGAAATTTTGTATACTTGTATGAATATATGCTAATATTTTCCGAATTTAATTATTATTTAGTTAATTTAATTGAAATTTGATTTCATACTAGAGGTTCTACCCGATAATGATTTTCAGAAAATAAATGTTTGTAATATGAAGTTATAAATTAAAGATTAAAATTAGAAAACAATTGAAAATTTATTTTTTGTACACAGATAAAATTGTGTTTTTGAAAACCGCTTTGATTAAATTTATTTCAGAATTGTCAATAGACATCGGTATCTGGAAAACAATAAAGGCGCAGACAGACGTTTTGTAGGAGATGTTCGAAAATATCTAGAGATTTATTTTCGGACCGATGAAAGTAATATTACAAAAATAGACATAGAACATCAAAAAATTGCACAAACTAATGTGTATTGAATTATAGATATACATCATATAAGCAATTAGTTTATGTTTAAGAATTTGACGTAGTTTTAACTGAGCAAAATAACGCTTAATTCGCAGTTTACTCTTAAAGAAGAAATTTAGACGGGAATGTGTATGTTTATATGCTTACTTTACGATAATTTATGCCAAGAAAAATATAAGTAGTGTTAAAGATATTTGTTTGTTAAGTTGTTGTCTTGTATCCAGTTGTTCTGTTGTGGTATCTCACTTAGCTTCTTTGAATGAAAAAAAAAACGACGGGAGTCTATCTCTGCGAAACGGCCGCTGGGATTGAGGGGCGTAGACTTACTTACCTTACTCAATTGTGACTAAAGTAGCTGTATGTGACTATTATCTCTATAGTCTACAGTGACTATTACCTCTATAGTCTACAATGACTATTATCTCTATAGTCTACAATGACTATTATCCCTATAGTCTA
>BGPR01000140.1:1248838-1269179 GCA_013235015.1 Araneus ventricosus | reverse complement strand
ACTATTATCCCTATAGTCTACAGTGACTATTATCTCTATAGTCTACATTGACTATTATCTCTATAGTCTACAGTGACTATTATCTCTATATTCTATAGTGACTATTAGACTAGTGTGACTATATGACTCTATCTATGTAAAATTCTTCGTGATTTTCACCAACTTTGCAACTCGACTGTGACTAAACCGTTATTCCAAATTATAAAATTATTTTTGAAATCTTCAATGTCTTCTTTGTTAAATGAAACTAAAGACAACCCTCTATGTTATTTGGTTATGGAGCTATAAGCGTTTAACTTTAGCACAAGATTCGACGTAATTCAACAATTGTTGAGTAATATTTCGCGTGAACTTCAAATCGATGACTGAATTGCCTTAGTCTGCGTGCGCGCGAATCGGTCGCTGTTACGTCATCAAAATTTTTAGTGATTTTAATAAACTTTGCAGCTCGACCGTGACTAAACCGTAATTCCAAATTCTAAAATTCTTTCTGCAATCTTCCATGTCAACTTTTTTCTGTTAAATGAAACTAAAACCAACTCTCTATTTTATTTAGTAGCGGAGCTTAAAAGTTTACAAATACCACGAAAAGCGTCATAATTTTTTCCTTTCCCGTCACACCATTAGACTACTATTGAGAGACGTAAGTCTACGTCAAAAAATTCAAACATATTGATGAAAGATATTCTATACAAAGCGTTTACTGATTTCTTAAGGCTGTTTGTTTCAAAAAGATGCAAAATCACAATACCAAATGTCCAGCAATAACAAAAATTCAAACGTTCAGTCCATATTTTTTATAGTATAAGCTTCAATTTGGATGTAATAGTCGAAATTTATAAATAATGATAATTCTAAGGCTCGTTTTGTGCATTACTTTAGCAATTTAATTACTAAAATTGCGAAAGATCGAGAATTTCATTTACTCTAGCAACGTGGCTTAATTTTTTGGTACTTCCAATTAAAAGTATAAATACTGAATTAATGGGAAAAAGTAACTATTTAATTTCCTTAGTAGCATAGTTGAGAAGTACAAAATATTGTTGGAGAATTCTTATAAAACTCATATATCCAAATACTCTGCTGCGGACAATACTGCGCTGAATATTCCTTGCAAGTATATGTATTTTTTTTATCCCTACTGATTTTACATCACAATTGTAAATAACTGCATAGTTTCTCTTTCTCAAAATTTTAATTTCTTACGATAAAGTAGTTATCTGCAGAAATAAAAAAAAATGTCAGGAAGCCGTGATAGTACCAGAAATGATCATAATGAAACATCGAATCAATAAGCAACAAACTTATGGCTCTGATATTACAGGCATGTAGAACATCTTGAAACATTTAAAATCTTTTCATTGGCCATTCACGTAAAATCTTATTCAAATATAAATTATATCTAATAATTTACAACTATTTCAAAAACACAATATTTATTTATTTATTAAAAGAGAGCACACTACAGACATAACTCGACCTACAGAGTGCATGATGAAAAACATACAAAGAACACAAGCCACAAAGTGAATTAAAACACAAAGAAATAAAAGTAACTGCAGAGAATACAACAGTTAAAATCTCAAAATCATACTAATTATAAAAATGTAAACACATAAATGTTTTAAAACGAAAACACGCAATTATAAAATCACTACAAACACATTGAGGTTCTGAAAGTCCATATTGCATACCGTCACATTAAAATTCTAAAAAAATCACACAATTTATTTTTAAAATTTAGAACTTTAAATCAAAAAAACCATCGAAAAAGCAAGGATCAAAAAGTCAAACACACACAAGCACAAGATGAACACAAAAATAAGAAAACACATAAAAATGTTAACATGTATAGTCAAGCATAAAAAAGAAAAAGAAATCAGGTCATGTATTTAAAAATTGAAAAGAATTCGATTTAAAATCAGTAGGAGACATATGATAAATGTCTAGTTCATCAGAGATCCTGTTAAAAGTCACATAAAATTTATATAACGAGAACCTATTAATATAGTTAAATTTTGAATATACATTTGGAAAGGAACTTTGATTCCTTAAAGACCTTGCAGGCACAGCGAAATTTATAGAGCTCAGCTTATCAGTACATTCGATAGAACCATTAATAACCTTGTAAAAGAAAAGAACACAAGAAACATCTCGTCTGAAACACAAACTAGACATATTAAGTATATCACGTAGACATGAAGAAGATATATCTTGTAAGTAAATTCCATTTTTCTTCTAAAGTGAATATCGCAAGAAATTGGATTGAATTTGCTCAATAATTTCAATTTTATTACGGTAATTGGGATCCCAAATAATATTACAATATTTCAGACTGGATCGTACATGAGCGTAGTATAAAACCTTCAGGGCAATTTCGCTCGAAAATTCCCTAGTTTTGCGTTTAAGAATTCCAAGTCTTCGATATGCCTTAGAGACCATGGAATTAATGTGTTGGGAAGAATCAAGTTTAGTGTCAAAGATGATACCTAGATCCGTGATCGAATCTGAGCGTGATAAAACAAGATCATTAATATAAATATATATATATATATTCTTTCGAGTTCCACACTTCGATTTATAGCTTCTTGTTAGTGGTGCCCTCGTCTGTAATACAGTGAAAATTTACTAATTAAACAATAGTACTCCCGGCTCTGGGCGATGATATATCTCGTTCCCGGAGTTTTATCACTTCTCGAAGGCTCATTATTTCTAATCAACGACTTTCTATGGCTGGTTAACTCATTAAACAAGAGCACCCTCGGAATAATATGCTACAACCGATGTAATCATGAAGGTGTCATCGCAGTGATTTCCGGATATTAATTACATATTTGCAAGCATGTTATTTCTTGAAGGATCTATGTATCAAAATGTATGACAAGAATCGGGAGAGAGTTGAATGCGATTTACAGTGATTTCTGGAAATAAATTACATACAGGGTGAACAAAATGACCGTTGACGGAACGGTTGAACGGAATGACAAACGGTTTGCAGGGCTAGCATCGCTAGGTCACGGGAACTTTTTAAGACAGGAAAAAATTACTAAAAAACAGTCGATAGATGGAGCTGGTACGAGCGACTTCGATGGAAATACGCAAATGTGACGGTTGTAAGAACTTGTGCTCTTAATCCGCAACCACAACAAGCGAACAAGGATGCTGAGTGCGAATGACAGAGCTTTTCCGTGAACAAGGAATCATCGACCATTGCCTGCTGCACTCTGCCGTTGCTGGATTTTTGACTCGCCTGCCATGTGTTATCCCCTGCGATGATGGTCATGTAGCATACTGCTGTAATAAACGATTTGGAGGCATTCTGTTTGTTATTTGCGTATCTTTTCTTTGACTTATGTACGTCAACTCCACCTATGTTTTTAGAGTTATTTTTCTTGTCTTAAAAAAAATTCCCGTGACCTAGCGATGCTAACACTGCAAACCGCTATTTCGGTTATTTTTCCTTTTTTTATGAATTTTTAAACTTTCTACGGGCTTTTTGTTCACCCTGTATTTGCTAGCAGGTTATTTCTCAAAACGACATTATATACAGGGTGTATCAGTACAGCGGTTACAGGACAGATAGAGTACACCTAGACGATGGGAAATCACATAGCAATGCATGGTCGGAAACGCTTTCCTAGCGCGGTGGTGACGACACAAAACACAAGAAAGACAGGGCACGAATAAGAGGAGAAAACATGTTTATTATTCTTAGTACAGCAAAAAACTAAGGAAAAAGAACATTAAAGAGACAACGATCGTTATCAAAGTAGCTGTACGAAAGTACGTCCCCGGGCCTTGATGCAGGCCTCACATCTCCGGCGCATTGAAGATCGGACGTTAGCGAAAATACCGGGCGTATCCCGGACTTCCCCAGCAGCTGCCGCGATGCGGACAACAAGGTCCTCAGCACTGTTAACATGAGTTTCGTACACCAGTGACTTGACGTACCCCCATAAGAAGTAATCAAGGCAATTGAGGTCTGGCGATCGAGCGATCAAAGCACTGGACCACCCCGCCCGATCCACTGTTGGCCATAAGTTGCACTCAGGTGGAGACGCACGTCAATGCTGTAATGGTAATACTAAGTACTAAGAATAATAAACATGTTTTCTCCTCTTATTTGTGTCCTGTCTTTCTTATGTTTTGTGTCGTCACTATCGCGCCAGGAAAGTGTTTCCGACCATGCATTGCTATGTGATTTCCCATCGTCTAGGTGTATTCTATCTGTCTTGAAAGTTCGTAACCTCTGTACTGATACACCCTGTATATACCAGTGTAACTATCTGGAAAAGGTTAAGCAGGAATTGAATACTATTAACCGCTTATCTGGCATTGACTTCATAGTTGCACAACAGAAAATTAGTTTGTATCTCTCTCATGTTGCGACGCGTTGCATTTTTAATGGATGACAAATGAAGTGAGGAAGGTTGCAATAATAGTGTGACCGAAAAATTGAATTTCCCAAGAGGTTAGTGATTTCTTAAATGGAAAATATTAGGATTGAGAAACTGCTGATTTCAAAACTTTATGTCTCAGCACACAACTTAACACAGTTTGATGTAAAACTGGGAATATTATTATTTTAGTTTAAAAATATATAAGATCTGTCTTTGTTAGCATTATTGTTTTCTCTTTCATTTAGACTTACACTCGAAAGTAATTCTATATTAATACTTTTAATTCGTATAATATTATAGATAGCAAATCTAGAATCAGAGGCGGACCGAGGCCCGGACAAAACCAGGCAATTACTTTTGGCGCCGAAGTCCGAGGTGGCTCCGAAGCTAAAAAAATGTTTTAATAGGATTGAGATAGGTTTGATAGTTTTAAAAGACTTGACCCTATATAATTTTAAATATACAGCTGGAGTTTCAAAATTACTATCGCATAATATTTTAAGTCATGTTTGCAGGTAAATCATGCATATTTCTGAGTAAATGTTTGTTTAACATCTAGAAAGCAGAGCTTATAGAATTCAAAAATATTCATTGGTTGTTTCTAGGTTTCCTTGCCCGGTTGGTCAAGTTGCTTCGGGTCGCTTCTGGGTAGGATATTGAGAATAATTATAATAGTTATAATAAACAAGCTTTTAATTTAGAGCGTTTATCTCTACAACCCTTATAAAAAACCGCAATTTGATTTGCTGTATGAATAACCATTTTTCTAAAGGATTTTGGCAAAAGGCTAGTCATTTTCAGATTATAGAAGCTCATGAAACATTCCTATTATTAGCATTTCCATGACACACCATGTCAGAATGCTTGATTTTGAAAATAATTAATATTCACAAGTTCCAATCATGTAATGGTTGTTAGTTGGTTTAAGGCTGAATCTACTATTTTCGATTGCGAATCTAAAAATTTATCCCTAATAACTGCTATTGAATGTATTCTTCGATAAAAGGTGAAAAATCTGAAAGACATTTCAAAAGTCTGAATGAAAAAAAGAGTCTATATGATTTCAAATATCTATTCGTTTTTAGTGTGGTTTTCAAATTTCTCCGAATATTTTAATTCAGTTCAAAATAGTATTTTGATGTATTTTAAGAATTAATACAAACAAAGTTGCAAATAGCAAACTCCATGAACACATATTTGACTCTGAAAAAAGTACTCAGCTGTTGAAAATCTTTTGCCTAGCTGTACAAACTTTAGAAAGACCAGAGTGATGATTTTTTTCATATATTCAGACCTTTCTCGTTTTTTCCTACTCATAATAATCTTTTCTATCTCCAACCATTTTCAAATGTTGTTGAACAATCGCAAAAAAATACTGCTTTTCACTTTAATGTTTGAAAAGAAGAGAAGAACCTGTCAAACTTTTATTTGCTCAATCCTTTCAAACACACGGACCAGAAAAAAATCCTTTGAGAAGAACAAGGCCTTTTCACTAATCAGATACGTTTCATTTAACGAAGTTTGACTTCTTCTTATGATTCTATGCTTTATTTTTATCTGTTCTACAAAGAATAGTTAAAACTGTTGGATCGTTTTCTTGGCAAGAGAAAAGTTGGTAAAAATACTTCCATTCTTTTTTTTCTGTTTATAGTTACTTTTACTAGTTTCAGGAAATCCGATTACCAACTGTGCAGAAAAATCTTTAGGCTAAGAGAAACTGCACAAATTTTTAATAAAAATTTGTCAAGTTTGTTATCTGTCTTATGACTCAAAATATTTATTATTAATAATAATAATATGATTTTATAATATTCTTTTTGCTGAAAGAGACTCTTTATATTGACTCACTTAATTTGTGGCATAGCACAAATTACTAATATAATAGCCCAGATCCTTCGGTAACGCTCTGACGTCACCAACAATAAAACTCGCGCCATAGCACTGCGAGACGTTAATCAGCATTATTTCATTGTTAGACAATCTAAATTTCAGTAATTTTAAATTTAAAAGAGTAATTGTCGTTCTAATTTCAAATTTAATAGCTCTAAAATAAATAAAATTTTCTATCTATTGATATAAAATTTGCCTCGCTATGATCAATAGTTCCCGAGAAAATTTAAATTATATTAATCCTATATCTATCCTATTAAAATTCGAAGGTAAACAAACGTATGTATGTATGTCCTTCTATCTTCTCACGACCGCCGAACGGAGAAGCGCGCGGAAGGTACCAAAAGATGGGGAATAATCCAGGGAAGCCATGTCGGCCATTTAAATTTCGAAATTTTAATTAGTGAAAAAGATATTAATTAAAAACTAACTGACAACAATGCTTTTCATTGTTTGGGATACTTTATAACAATACTTTTCAATGTTACAACGCAATTCAAAATATATTTTATTGTTGAAGTTGTTTACTTTAAAGAACATTGTTACAACGACAATAAAAAAGTGACGCTGACAGAAATAAAATATGCATTGTTTGAAGTGCATAAATTCTTTTTTCATACCGTGATATAACGTCAAACAGAATCATTTTAACGAATTTACAGGCGTGTTTTGTTTCTGTAAAGTTATGTGCCGAAAGATATAGATTAGTTATGTTAGTGATTTTAATCATTATTCATTGATTTTATCAAGTTTAAATATTTCTGGTAGCTGCTATTTTAAGCTGATATTTGGAAGTTACTATTTTTGCTTTGTTCAAATCTCGCTTTTTCCGATGCCTAAAAGAAAAAGAGGATTTACACAGGATGATGCCCGTAGACAGCAGGCAATTAGAAAACGTGAAAGGAGAGTTGATGAAACTCACGAAGAAAGAAACCATGGCACAACGTAGTCTGGACAGAAGAGCGGAAGAAACAGAACAAAATAATAGCCGATTGTCAGTAATGGCACAACGTGGCCAGGATAGAAAATCCGAAGAAACAGAAGAAAAAATAAATAGCCGATTGTCATACATGGCCCAGACATGGATATTTGTCTTTTGCAAGACAAATATCATGCTTATCTGTTTTCATTTATAAGCATAAGAATTCTCGCGTTTTCATTCAAACCAAAGTGCTTTAAGGTAGTAAAAAGGCTAGAACTGAAAGTTTTAATCCATCAAGAGAGGATTCAAAACAGATTTACGTTTGTTGGGGAAGCTTAGTGACAATATTTGAAGGGAAAAAAACAGAGGCTGGCATATGAAAAAATGTGGATTCCGAGAAACGCTGGGTTATTACCTATAAGGTAATTAAAAGGTTGGATCTAAAAATTTTAATTAAACAATATAGGATTCAAAGGATTTTTTACATTTTGGAGGGAACGGAACGTTTACGTTAGCGACAATAAAAATATAACCAACAGCGATAATAAAAATATATCGACAATAAAAAATAAACCGGAGGAGGGCATATGAAAATTAGTAATAAAAAGACTAGATTTGAAAGAATATTTACATTTGTTGGGGAAAGTAAGTGACAATATTTGTTGAAAAAAACGCAGCCGGGCATATAAAAAAATATGGATCCCAAGGCCTCATGTGATCTCACTTCTCTCCGCCGGGAATATCCCATTATTCAAGATTGCCCGTGCAACGCCGGGTCATGCAGCTAGTTTCAAATTAATTTACGTTTTTTAATAGAAAGTAGTAAGTTACGTCAGTGGTATATTATGCGCGTGATATAATTTGGGCGCCAAATTGTATCTGAATGCAATCGTGGCGATGTTGTTTTCTTGCCAAGAATTAAATTAGCCACCAGTGACGTGAATCTACCATTCGTTCTCAACCGCCGCCAGTTCCAGTTAATTCCAGTTTACAAGATGACTATCAACAAATCGCAGGAGCAAACTTTCGATCATGTTGGAATTTACCTCGATGAGCCTGTCTTTTCACACGGACAGCTCTATGTTGTACTTTCAAGATCTAGGATTCCCAATCACGTTAAAATTTACACAAAGACATCTGAAGTACAAGGAAAATTATTAAACAACGAAAAATACTTCACACGAAATGTTGTTACTAAGAGATTTTTTGGATAAAGAAATATTTAAATAATATGTAAATAAAAAACAATATTTCCTGTCATAAAACATATCCTTATTTTATTTGTTTTCAATCAATGTTAAACATTTCTGTCGCATATATATCTATTTAAACACGTCAAATTTGAAGGGAAATCTCTCGAATGAAGAGGCAATTTGCACCCGTCAAACCATGACGGGTGATTTTCTAGTCTTTCTATAATTTCCATTATTCCAAACATGCTCATAAATTAAGGGGAAAACGGGTCTATCGGTTGGTTGTCTTCAACCCGTCAAAAACGGTTATATCGAAGAATTGTATGGAAAAGCTGTATGTATTACAGAGTAAAACCCGGATTAGCCGAACTCGGGTTAATCGAAACCCAGGTTAGCCGAAAATTCCACTTAAATCGCAAATCCAAAAAATGCGTACTTCACGGAAATAATCGCGAAGGCGATATCCCCACTTTTTTCTGTTACGCCTCCCTACGAAGGTCATTGATTAGTTTTGGAATGCTAAAATTAAAATCAATGGGTATCAACAATATTAATTACGATACTGTCTGCCAGTACGTGGAACATTACGTGCGACGAAGGGTTCACTTTCATAACAAAAAAGTTAAGTGTAGATCACAAAGAGAGTTTTGAATTCATTTTACACTCAAAACAATTTAGAATTGCGTACTGTAAATAGATACAAAATAGTAATAGATGTTCATGGCTTAACTTAAAAAAACGTTATCCGAAACAGCTTCTCCTCGTCAGATTGTTTAACCGTAATTGTACTGTACTCTTTCACCTTATATGTGATTTTTAAATTTTATTTTAAGACAAAGCACGGAGTTATAAACTTTAAAATCTCGCATTCATTTATGCTCATAATGTATATAACTTTTATTAGATTTATTTGTAAATTTCATCTTAATGAAGACTATTTCATTCATCTTAAGAAAATGCAGTTCTCTTTATTTAGGGAAATGAATCCTCTCTTAATTGCAATTAAAAGGGATATATAGATTTCTTTTTTCGTTTCAATATTGCCGCACAAAGCACTCTCTAAATGTCGCCGTAGCTCTGTTGGTAGCATTGAACTGTAATTCTATTTGTTTCTTGTTCGAATACTAACCAAGATAGTATAGTCCAAGGACTGTTATAAACTAACTGTTATTTATTGTTTGTTTATGTTTTAAGCAATACCAACGTTTCCTTAAAAATTCGTGCTGGAAGATTTTCGAATGTTCTGTAAGTGTCTATATGCTGAGTGCCACAATGTACGGGAAAGATCTCTGTTCAGTTGTGTTACAAGTTGCTTCAAGCTAATAAAATTTCTTTACCTTTAAACCGTATTCAGTAATTCAGTGCATCTTCGTGGCAATATTTATTACTAATTTTAAAAATGTGGAACTTAACTAAACCATTCGCTGTAGCGCCGCCACTGATCCGCACCCAGCACCAAAAGCGCACATATTGTGTGTGGATAGACTCTTTCGATTGGGTTTACATCTTACTTCTGAACAACTTCTCCCTGACATTCTATTGGAAGAAAAACGACTTTTTCTTCAATACAAAATATTCTACATAATACAAACAATACAAAATATTCTACATAATACAAACAATACAAAATATTCTACATAATACAATAATACAAATTCTACATAAACAATAATTATTGTAATAAAAGCATTATTACAGTAAAACTCCCGTTAACCGAAACCCGGTTATCTGAAACGCCCCTCAAATCGCAAATCCAAAAAACACATTCTGTAGGTATTGTGAGGAAATAATAGCGAAGGCGAGAATTTTGCAACAATATCTCCATTTTTTCTTTTAAGCTTCTCCAAGAAGGTCAATGATTAATTTTAGAATGCTAAAATTAAAATTATTGGGTATTAACAATGTTTATTACGATATTGTTATCCTGTGCCTGTCACGTGCATTGCTCCTGAACTCGCCGGTGCGAATATTGAACTCAACGTAGGGTTAACTTTAATAAGAAACTTAAGTGTAGCTTACAAAGAGAGTTTTGAATTTGTTTTACACTCAAAAAATTTTAGAAGTACATATTGCAATTAGATACAAAATAGTAACGGATGTTCATGTGTTAACCGAAAAAATCTTTATCCGAAACGCCGCCCCCCCCCCCTTAATTTCGGTTAACCGAGGTTGTACTGTGCATATGAAAAAGGAAATTTTAACCCCCCCCCGCCAATTCATCCTCTAATTTCATCAGAATTGGAGCTATGAGGATTAAAGAGGACCAAAGAGATTGTAAAAGATAAGAGCTTTAAAACGAGGTTCCACATACCTAGATTTAAAAGCAGTCGAAGTTAGGGTTAAAAAATCAATTTGCAATCCCTAATTTTTAAGCTATAACAGCTATAGAAAAGGTTTCAATAGAAAAGTTGCTCGTTATAATGATTCGTCCAATTTAAATTATCTGTCTATCTTCAATCGAAGGGGAATTATGGGGAAATGAACATTCAACCTCTTCACTACCACCACTTCCATCCCCCCTGAGCTGGATGGTCCATTGACGAATTCGATCGAGATTTTCTCCCTCTAGTATCATTCCCTGTTTCAAATCCAATAATGTTTGGAGAAGACCCATTTTTCAGAAATCGTGTCATGATATCCGCTGCAATATGTTGCATTCCTATAAGGAAACTACTTAAAACTGGCTATCCTACACATGCGCAAGTAGAGACATTTGCTGTTTGGAGAACAAACTTCCACTTGAATTAACTGTGGTGTGGACATTTCTGTTGCCCATATTCGTACTGAATGTCCTTATTTTACCTCTGATCATTTGACACACTTTCACATTCTATTTTAAACTTACAGGACTTGATGCGAGAAAAACCGGACCCTAAATTTTCTGTATTTCTAAAGTTAGTGCTATTTTTTCAGTATCTGAAATTTTAGTACTTTACCTTTGCTCAAAGTCGCATTAAATGACTCGTATTTTTAAATACTGACGTGGTTAGATAGATACGAATACTACCTAAGGTCCATCCCTAGGTTAATAACATGTTATCCTATTTATTTCAGTACAGACTTATAATTTCTTCATGGCTGGTTCACAGTGATTCAGTGTGAATTTGCCTTTTCTCTAATTAAAAATGCATCATTCATTGTGGAGGACATATCGGGTGATTTAGAAAACTTAAGTCGTAAGAAATCCCCAACCCCCATCGAAAAAGGCATATTTTTATGAGTTCTGCAACACAGTATAGACAGCTTAATAAAACTCAGTTTATGGTTGTCGTCTAAGCATTAAAAAATGTCATAACCACAAGTCTTAATATATAATAACAAGTCTTAAGTTCATAAATAAATAACTTAACTGAAATCATCCAAATACAGAATAGTCGGTGCTGATTCCTGAAATGACAGCTTCGCCATTTATCCTAGATTAAAAGACGTATCCCAAGTCAACGAAAAGAAAATTTCGCATTTTGTGTTCATTTTTAAATGCTGAGAAGTGCAATTGGAAGACTTACGTCAGTTCATTCAAAGCTACAAAATAAACTATATTTCTAGAAATTTTACAAAAATGTATATGGTACTATACAAATAAATTGCATCTAATGATTTCCAAATATTTTTGGATTTCCTTCTTTTTGTTTAATCTTTATCGTTATATAAATAACATTGTTATGCATTTATAACATTTTGTTGTTTTGGAACAATGTGCAACAATGAGTTGTGATCCTATTGTTAAGACGAGTTAATGTTTTAAGAAAATGTGCAACAATGAGTTGTGATCCTATTGTTAACAAGAGTTAATGTTTTAAGAAAACTTTTTGCTTAGAAGAGTTTGTTTAACTATCTTGTAGAAAGCTGTTTTGAACTGCATTTTTGTGAGAATTGATCGCATTGGAAATATTTGATTTAAAACGACTGCTATTATCAAAATGATTACCGCTGAAAGGATTGCTGTATTTGTTATGTTACCTTGACTGTGGGCTTTAATTCAGCTCCTTGTTTCTGGAAGGCTCTTCTATGTTATCTACATGATGCTTACCTTTTATTAATCCAAAATATTGAAAAGGAGTCTGCCCAAAAGAAGACCAAGAGCACCAATGTTGATGTTCATGATTTTACTTTGGTGGCAAATAAAGATGCTGGTACGTCCCCTGAAGAAATTGATTTTGAAAACAACAAAACATCTGATGAAAAGATTAGTCTGAATACGGGTAATCAATATTTTGGCTTCAAATCCATATCTAGAAATGATTGGTGCCTTTGGGGATCCATTTAATACCAAAACTTCAAGCCAATTGGAAAATTCTTTCTTGGGCTTCAATGAGCCCGCTGCTGCTCTAAATTTTGTGAACTTATACTCTATTTTGCTGCCCACTAACCCATTCTTACAAGGCTCTGAAAACAACCTATTTACAGATTCCTCGCTACACTTTTCTACTGCTTTCGAGGATGAATGTTCTAATATACCATTCGCTCCTAGAGAAATTGATACATACTGCAAAGAATGAATTGAGAAGCACAGAAAAGGCTGCATAAAAACCTGTGCGATCCTTCTCTTGTTAATAATTTTTATAATGAATTATTTGGAAGGTGCCATGTAAATCTTAAGGTATTGATGGTATATGGTACTTTATGTATAGTTTTGATTAATGTTTTAATATAATCATAGTGAATTCTTAAATCGTTTAATGTGACAAATTGACTTTTGGACATAAAAACTGAAAACATTTGCTATTTCAATTCTAAATAATGGAAGTTTCCAAGCACAATTTAACGAGCAGTAAGTGTTGAACTAGTCTGATACCTGCTGAACTATCAAGGCTTTTGTTGCGATCATTTAAGAAATATGTTCGTCGAACTACTTTCTATACCGTTTCCTTAAGGTACAGTGGGCTGAGAACTGTGGAATGAGGAAATGATAGAAAATCCCAAGAACCATTTATTGAACAGGAATCGCTCCTTTCTCGACTATCGTCTGAACTGCCTTCGCATTTTCTGTGATCACTTAAAGAACTACATCCCTCTTAAATGTTCAACTGACTACTCCCCATGTCTTTTCCTTGTGATACAGTGGGCTGAGAACTGAGGAATGACGAATTGATCGAGTATTCCAAGAACCATTTATTGAACAGGAATCGCTCCTTTCTCGACTATCGTCTGAACTGCCTTTGCTTTTGCAGCGCTAAATTAAAAACTATGTTCCTCTCAGCTGTTCGTAGAACTACTTCCTTTGTCCTACTTCCCTCTTAACTATTCACCGAACTGCTTACTCCCTATGTTTTTACCTTGTGATACAGTGGACTGAGAACTGTGGAATGAGGAAATGATCGAAGATTCCAAGAACTATTTAATGAACAGGAGTTGTTCCTTTCTCGGCTGTCGTTTGAACTGCCTTCGCTTTTGCTGTGTTCATTTAAAGAATTACGTTCCTCCTATCTGTTCATCGAACTACATAATGTTTCTTTTCCTTTGATACAGTGAGCGGAGAACTGTGGACTGTCGATAAGGATTCAATGAAAATGTATCTCAAGGCATCATTTATATCTCATCCCCATCTTATCATATTTATCTTTCCTCAGATTTTGTATGCATATATTGCTTTCCTGTAATACTTTTGAATAGTTTGTAATAATCGTTTGGCTTCAATAAAACTTTTAATCAACTTCTTTTTGAGGTTTTTTTTTTCTTTTGTTCGTATAAGTGCTTTTTTTAACCTTTCCAATAAAATTTAATATTATGTAATTCCAGAGCAATTTCAAGAATCTTTAATTCGCAAATGAATGAACAATATACAATTATACAAGGTGAATAGCTATCTGGAGTAATTTGAATAATTTATATTTCATAAACGAATAAAATATATGCAGTTATATAGGGTGATTAGAAATCTGGTGCAATTTCAATAAACTATTATTCACAAACGAATAAAAAATAAGCAGTTATACAGGTTAATTAAAAATTGGAGTAATTTCAAAAATCTATGAATGAATATGGAAAAATGTATAAGAGGAAGAAAGATCCCAAATGAATGATGAAGGAAAAATGCCATTTGCTCGAAAAGGTTGGATATAAAACTAGATTTTTTTGCTACGAAATCCGAATATATCGGGTTCATAATTTACAATTTTAACCACCAGAAGATTTTGCAGTTGTCAGAGCTATGCTTTTAATACTATGACAGTTATTGGAGAAACGGCTAACGAATGTTCAATATGCCGTCCTCCGTTCAGGAACTCAGATATCGGATAAGAAACTACACTTTTTCATAATATTAAGCAACCTTTCTATTGTTCATGTTCTGTCTCGGAATCAAATATAGTTTTTAATGCTGCAAAGAGTGTGACAGCTGTGCTCCTGAATAGAGGACGACACATTAAACATTTCTAAGTTGTTTCTTCACTCGTTCAATGCTGCAAAAAACGTGGTTCCTCGTCTAACAGCTATGTTCCTGAATACAAGACGACACAATGAACATTTCTAAGTTATTACTCCACTCATTCAGTGCTGCAAAGAATGTGGTTTCTCATCTGACAGCTGTGCTCCTGAAGAGAGGACGAAACATTAAACATTTCTACGTTGCTAAACTCTTATAAAAAATGAAAAAGCCATGACTTATCTCCAATCCAGCGATGGCGTCACTCGCTGAGAGATTCATCAGATTTATTTTCTTGCTGCCATGGAGATATGACGTTAAACACAGAATATATTATGAACTGACACTGACCAGATATATGTTACATTAAACTATAGCATCAAATACTCATAATTACAATCCTCATTAATAATGTGTCTCTCTCTTCAAGAGAGTGCACATGAGCTCCTATTCTTATCTCACTATAAAGTGCGCCTGTCTCAATGAAACCAGACAACTTAAGATCCTTCCATATGAAATCAAAACTGTGCTCTATATAGAAGAGTACTTTGCAGTTGGAGCGCTGCAGTGGGAACTGACTTTTGCGCCTCGAAACGAAAGCCAGATGCAGAAAAAAGATTAAAGGTTGAAGGGAAAGTTCCCCGCCCTCACACCCGGATAGGGGCGGATGTGAAAATTTTTTGTTTTAACATGACATATACATTCATCCATACTTGAAACAAAAGTATTCAAACAAATCTTGAAATGTAAATTTACTATTTTTTTAATTACTTCCGACTTCACAAATAATTAGACTACTGAGCATTTCAATACCGAATAAATTGTAAAATTATATTGCATCAGCCGTTACATAACACATTTTGAAAAGTTTATTAAAATTAAAGACAATTGCACAGCTGCTATCGCTGAAAATCTAATTGTTTTTAATTTTAAAAATGTTGTAAAAATGGCTTCAACGAGTTAAAATTTCGATTCATTTTCAATTAATTCAAAACCTAAAGAAAATTTTGAAGAACTCTTTGTTAGTGAGCACCTGCTATCAACTACTATCAAAGAAGGGACTACATCTCACATTTAGTAGCTCTAGTTCCAACCGTCTGAGGTGCAAGACGTTTTGAACGATTTTTGCATCAGTCGTCAATATAAAAGCGTCACGCAGTTTATAGATAGCAGTAAAACTCCGGTTAACCGAACTCGGGTTAACCGAAATCCGAACCGGATTATCCGAAATATCTCTGAAATCGCAAATCCTAAAGACATGCACTGTACTATGCGGAAATAATTGCGAAAGCGCGACTTTTTTGCTACGATATCCCACTTTTAAGCCTCCCCAAGAAGATTAGTGATTAATTTTATATTGCAAAATTAAAATTAATGGTTATTAACAATATTAATTACGATATTGTTTACCTTTGCCTGTTAGGCCAATTGAGCCTGATCTCGCCGGTGCAAATATTGCGTCCGACGGAGGGTTAACTTTAATGAAGAACATATGTGTCGCCTACAAAGAGAGCTTTGAATTCGTTTTACACTCAAAGCATTTATGAATTACATATTGTAATTAGATACATAACAATAATAGATGTTCACGGCTTAACCGAAAAAATCGTTTTAACCAGTTAACCAGGTTTGTACTGAACGAATAGAGATCAAATAAATGCCGCCAATATAAACGGCGCTCGACTCCGCGAGTTTCTTTGTGGATGGCGACTAATTTAACCGATTTTATAAACAATAATTACATTGTGATTAGACTAACCATATACATTTTCTAAAATCTTAAATCATTTCTAACCCGAAAACTGAGTGAGTGGGTTTATTGGCATTTAAAATCTATATGCTCATCTTAAATTCTAAATCTTTCATGTACATAAATATAGAAGTAATCAAGATTATGTCGATTTCGGAAAAAAGTCTCAATGCTAGATATGAATAATTCTTGAAGACAAGCCACTAAACGAAGGGGAATGAAGTTTGATTTCACAGAAAAATATTATCGTAAAATTTTGTTTCACATTAAAAATTATTTTTCTGTTCTATGAAAATAAATCCAAAAACAAAATAAATATATTTTCAAATAATGGTGTTACAACAACAATTGGAAATTTTAAAATATATCCTACTTTAGTCAACTCTCACTGAGAAGTTCCAACTCGTTTGAACTTACAAGGCTTTGAGTTCGAGGAGTTCGTCTAATTAGGCATATCTTCTGCAATTATAATTAGCTGTCGTCTAATCAGAAAGTCATCTGAGTTCCTGATTTGGGATTACGCGGCCTGGAAGATGAGATCACAGAAGTTAATTGAAAAGCCGGCAAACACATGAAAGGAAAGCAGATTCATCTAAAGAATGCAGAGTGGTCTTATTCGTATGATCTTCGCTCCATATGGTTAATTAAAGATGGTTTTCAAATAAAGCAGAAAGAATATTTACTTTCCTCCTGTCTGAGACATTTTTACTGACTCCAGAAGAAATGTCAGCCATTCGAAGCATTATTTCATTTGAATATATGAACTATATTCAAGGAATGCATTTATTATATATACTTAAGGATTTTAATATTTGCCTTAAGCTTAATAAGAATATTTCATACGGCTGAGGTGGCCTAGTGGTAAAGTGTCAGAGCCGGAGGGTTCTGGGTTCGAAACCCGATTCCACTGAAGATCCGTAGTGTATTGGGCCTGTTGCAAGTTAAATGATATGTAGGGGGTCAAACTTCTCTCTCCTCCTTCTAGCGTGGTGCGGAAGTTTGGAGAGAGGGTGCCAGCTCAGGTGCCTCCCTCGCCATCTGACCGCGGTTCAGACAAGGCTCGTCCCAAAATAGCCCTCGTGTTGCTTCAAAACGGGGCGTTAATATAACTAAACTAAACTAAACTAGGAATATTTCGTGTATCCGTAGTTCAGTAAGTTCATTCATAGTCTGAATAAAATTGTGAATTTTTAGTAAATACCATTTTCTAACACATTTAATATCCATCACAAATTCGACTAATATTTCTTGTGTCCTACAGACTCAGGTAAAATAGGTTTTAATTAGGGTTTCTTCTTTTGATAGCTTCCAGAATATTCGATACTGCACGTCAGAATTGAAATAAAATTTTCTGATATATTTCATCTTATGAGTTAAAATGTTTTTATGTTGCTAACTTTTTTCCATAATATATTTCAATCCTAATTTATCTATGTTGATTTATTACATAAAATGCATCCACATTGTGACACTTATCATTATCTATAATGATCTATATATCTATAACTGGTGTTTTATAAGTTTTACAGCGAAACATCCTGAGAAGTTTGCACCTTACAAGCGCAGAAAACATTTATATTCATATAGAGTACAAAGAAAAAATATGCTGCATTATTAATGTAATTAATATGTAGTTACGAACGAACTGTTGTAAATATGGTGGCATAAGGTAACTTATTTTCATAGATGAATTACTGGAATTTTCTAAACGCCTTCTTACTGTAAATTTAGACACATATTCAATATATTATAGTATACATTTATATACTATAGTATATTGAATATGTGTCTATAATCTGTCTCTCTCTATATATATATAGGATTGTCAAATTCATAAGCGAACACAGAGATCTTTTCCGGCCTCCCTAGCCTTTCCAGCGAGCTAAACCAACAAGCTCCAAATTATCGGACATTCCCCCTCAATTCAAAAAACAAAGGTAAAGCAACGTCTAAAGAAAAGAAGACTATTACGAACTAATAGTGTAAAAGTAAAAATGCTTGTGCTGTACATAGTGTATACATTTCCTTCTTTTTGTTTATTTTTTTTTCTTAAATAAAATTCCCGTGTGTTGCCCATCAAACCGTTCAGTGAGCGGTCTGGTCACGGGTACGGGGGTAAGAGACGACGTTCTGTTCTGTAAAATAGTTCACCAAGAGAGACGAAAGATTCATCTTTGGATAGTGAGCGGTCTGGTCACGGGTACGGGGGTAAGAGACGACGTTCTGTTCTGTAAAATAGTTCACCAAGAGAGACGAAAGATTCATCTTTGGATATGTATGAGGTTTTGCGTCGCGACTGCATATAAATATGAAATCAAGCTCTAATAGATACGTGTCAGCGAAATCCGTTGAACAACCTATTTCATAAAAGGAACCGGATGGTGCGCTATGGATTATCTGCTGTTGGCTTCTCGTTATTGTCATATTCTTTAACGATTACATTCGAACTCCGTAGTACCGAGGAATGATTGTTCATTTTCATTTGATATATCTAATGAACAGACTTTATTAATGGTAGGACACTTAATTGAGTTGTTTCAGTCCTTAACACAATAATGATGGAATTCTAAATCTCTCCGTATAAGAAATAATTTGTTTTGAAGTAACAATGAATAAAGAATGAAAACCTGAATGTCACACATGGCACAAGCGTAGGAATATCTTTGTTTTGCCATTGATTTTTATAAGAAAATCGTGCTTTTATGAATGACATTTCAATGAACATAGATATAATTTTTAAGATACACGGAAAGAAAATCCAAAAAACTTCTTAAAGATCTAAGTTTGAAGTGTTATTATAATCAGTTTACCAGTTATATGTCATACAGAAAAACAGAAAAATATTATACATACAGAATATTATTACAGAAATTATATATACAGGAAATACCAATCAAATGTCATTCTCTAGAGTGAGCTTCCTAACTTTTTAATTGCCCAAGA
Organism: Araneus ventricosus; assembly: GCA_013235015.1. Classification (NCBI taxonomy): domain Eukaryota; kingdom Metazoa; phylum Arthropoda; class Arachnida; order Araneae; family Araneidae; genus Araneus; species Araneus ventricosus. Next base: position 1,249,717 of record BGPR01000140.1, on the reverse strand, counting down.
TTCTATTCACTAATTTAACCTTTTTCTACTAGTTTTCCAAATAGGCTTATTATTGAAAAAATAATCATAAAATGTCCATACGTTGTTGTGTGTGTTGCCTTTTTCTTACTATAAAATAAATATATAAACACCTTTTATCTTCTATTCTGGGATCCCAGTTAAAGGTTTAGAAATTTAGTTTAATAATTTAATCACAATTAAAAATATTTTGTTTCATTCCAGTAATGCTAAAATTCATTTAATAAAACTCGATTGAAGTTTGATGGGATAGTTTTAGAATTTAAATTGAAAGCAATGTTAAAAAAAGGGTTTCTAAGAATTGGAAGTAAACAAATGATTAAAAACCAATTTTTTTTCGAAAAAAGAAACACTATTTTTAATGAAACAGAATTCATCCCTTTACGATCTCCAGAAAAAATATTTATGTAAGGTCCTTATATCAAAAAGTAAAACCAAACTGAAAAAAAGTTGCTACTTTCGCAATACCCACCTTTTTCACACTGGGCAGTTCAGAAGCCTTAGAAATCGAAATTTTAACTCCAGCCCTTTTAGAAGACTAAGATAAGTCTAACTTTAAGGTGGAATAGGTTGTTAGAAAGTTCTTTCACGAATCTAAAAAACGTCGCGAATTTCTCGAAGACAACTTATTTCTGAAACTTCAGGAGCGAAATAAAGTAATACTTTTTTCATATTGAATCAGCTTCGATGCCTTTCTTTCTTGCTTTCAATTTCAGCTCTTAAGTTTGCCAAAAAGTTTTCAGACAGGTGTGATAAGGCGATCTTTTTATTTGGTGGCAGCTTTGATTCAACTTGGTTGCGTCTTGGGTTCTTGTTTGAATTTTCGTTTGCTACAAGGAGACATGCATAACGATTTATTTA
>BGPR01000140.1:1211196-1248828 GCA_013235015.1 Araneus ventricosus | reverse complement strand
AAAAAAATTATACTTTTCAGTTTACTAATAAAAATTTATTTTTAAAAACTTGTAATTGTCTTTATTTTGTGACAAATTTGCTGACTTCGTCTTTTACATATGGGAATTTTTTTAGTATTTGTCAATATCAAGAGAAACTCTGTCATACATTTATAAATATGGAATGAAAGCATATGGAATTTCGCCATTTTTGTTCGTTTTGGTAGCCATAGATTATTTATTCCTTTTTCTATATTTAAGTAAATATATATATATATACTCTCTAAAAAATTACCGCGAACAAAGGAATTCAAAATAATAAAGATTTCTTATCTCTTGTTTTGTTACGTCAATACAATTAAGGTAAATTCTCCTACATATTTTCTGTAAAGTGTGTAGGAGCATTTCTATTGAGAATACTGAAGTACCAGAGCAAATGTTTACTTAATTTAGTTATATTAACGTCCAGGCTTGCATCAATATTAGGACTTATTTTGGGACGAACCTCGCAATTTTGAACCGCGGTCAGATGATGACTCCTGAGCTGGCACCCCTTCTCCAAACTTCTGCACCACACCAGCGAGAGGGCATTAGACCACTACGTATGATTTAGTATGGAGCAGGATGCACATGATCTTCATTAGAATCGGGTTTTGAACCTGGAGCCCTCCGGCCCCTAAGCCGAGACCTTACCACTAGGACAGCGCTGCCTCTGGAGGGGGAATAATTTTTATTTCAAGGGAGAATTAATCATAATCATGTACACAACTGAGATGACCGAGCATGAACAAACATGCTTTATTTAATCATCTTAATATTCTTTTCGAAATACGATGAACCCGCAAACTATATTATTAAAATGCACATGTTCAAAATTTACTTAATTCTTTTGTTGTTCTCTGTTGTAAAATATAATCATGTCAATTTCTAGAAATTTTAATCCACAGATTACCGAATCTTTCTACTTTTATATGCTGAAATTTAATGTACCTTATTATAACTGTCAATGGAATTTAAAGGTACACTACACAAATCGCACTTATTTATACCAAAACCACCTGAATGTGACATTCGCTATCAAGATATTACGATAATTCAGGTGAAATGGTAATTCTGAGTAATCAGTTTTCTTGTTGCCTGAAAACGTATTTTTAAAAAATTTTCAGCATATATTCTACAACAATTTCAGAAGTTTTCTCAACGCTTTGATAAAATTTCAGAAATTTTAAAATTTTTTTAGTTAAATTTTTCAAGAAAACAAAAGCTTTATAAAACAATTCCTAGAATTTGTCTAAAGCTAGAAAGACCAAAGAAACGTTCTATTTTTTATGCGCGTGTTTCCTGAGTATAAATTTTATTATCTCATAATACGTATCTAAGGTGAAACTTGATTCGGAATTCTTTCCACGAATCCGAATTCAGTTGAAGATTTTTTTATCTTGCTGCGTTCTTTACCTTTTTATTTCTTTTTGCGTCGCTTCCGTCATTTTTTTCAATCTTTTTTCTATTAAATTTATCCCGAACATTCACTTTTCGAAAGTTCCCATCTTAGCCGAAATGATTTTTTTCCCCTTTTCTTCGCTTTTCTGACGTTATTTAACTTTCGGTCGGCCACAATATTTCAAGGCAAGATACCAAAAAGATAAAGGAAATGCATGGGAAGCGGACAGTTAAGGCAAATTAAGAATGAAAATCATATATTTAACAAAAGATTCTTCTCATACTTGCCTACCTTAGGATATACTTTCAGACGCCAAACTGTAGCTATTAATAGCTTATTTCGGATGCTGATGTCTCTCGATAACAATAAGGGTAAAAACCATCTCAAAGTGATTCAGATGAATAAACTTAATATCATAATATATTGACACCTTTCCATTGCCAAGAAATTAACCTTCCTTGAATATTAACTGCATTGAACACTAATTTATTTTATGAACTGGTTTGAATTCATAAAATTCTACATTATTTGAATAGAATTATTTAAAATTTTAAGTTTTTGATTTTGATTCATTATTATCTCCTATTTAAAATAATACAAAATGACTAGATCCTGTAAATAATTCATAATTTTTAATCTTAACATTACATTGTGTGCAACTTAGCTTTTCAATACACAGAGTAACCCATAGAATCATCAGCAAGAGCTAGACAAACATCACTTGTTACTGAAAAGAATAAATAGTATAATATCTCAATCTGCTCTAAGCCTAATCTGAAAGCTATAATAAAGAAGAAATAAGAGGAATATAAATTAAAAATTTCAACTACACTTAAATTCACATAAAATTTTGATTTCTCGTACATTTTATGCAATAAAAACTAACAAAAAAAGTTCAGTCATATATATTTTTATTCCATGAAAAATTGTAGCAAATTTCGAACACCCGAAATCGTCGAAAAGTAAAAAAAAAATATATCACCCATGTGAAATCTTTATAATTTCATTGGGCCCCAAAACATATGCGAGTTCCAATTATCAAATACCTCAAACTCAACACCACCCACCTAGTAACAACTACACGACATAGCATGAATATCATTTCTTTGGACCTCCTCTCTCTCAGAAGGCAGTAAACAAGAAGGAAAATATTTTGGGCAGATCCTCACCTTCCTATCAGAACACTACCTCAAAAAAGTATCAGCACGTTTCAGCTGAACGTGCGTGACGAAACTCGGTAACCTGAATTGTTGACGTGCCTTATTGGACGTCGGAAACTTTTGTCGAGAAATGATTACCAATGCTGTCGTTGTTGGAGTATCGCCACATCAATATCGGAGGATGATGATGTGTGAGTGGCCTGAATTAAGTCCGGAGATTTCTCATTTCATATTGGGTAATAGTCGATAACTTTGCTTCTCGGATTAAGGGAGTAATTCAGAGTATCTTTAAGAAGAATTGATTTAGGTTTATTGCCTTACTGACTTTGCGTTTGTTTCATTTATGTATGGATGATATAGAGTATTGGTGTGTATACATGTAGAAACGATGTCATCTTTTTATCTTTTAGAAAATTAATCTTACTGATCCCGAACAGAGCATCTGCTCATCTTTATTCCAGCATTTCACCGTACACCATGCATTTTAGGGTAAGTTGGCGCGTTCTGTCTCCGTAGTTTATGAGAGGGGTTACATTTCATTGGGGTTGCAGATCCCGTAAATCTGACAGATATGGCTTGATGAAAATAGAAAATTTATCTGATAGCTAATGCATGTTCAAAATGAAAATAATTTATTAATTAATAATATTAGAAAGAAAAATGCGTGAAGATTTTTTTGAAGTTTTAATTTTCTCTGATTAAAAATAAATCGATTAAGCTATTAAGGTGATACTAAAATAAGAAAATAATTTTAGGAGGCAGAGGAGGTAATGAAAGCGAGTGAAATCACTTGGGGGAAAAATTTTGAACCCTCAAGGATAGAGCCTGCGGCGTTGGAATAGGGCGGCGATGTCTTGACGACTGTGCTATCGGAACGCACAGATGAAGATGAGACGGGGGTTTTTATGATTTCGGATGTCATTTATATCATAGTTTGGGATTTTAGAGATTGCTGAATTTAGATGGAGGGAAGAGTTTGATAAATTTTATTTGCAAGTTTTGAATAAACTTTTTTAGGAGAGCCCAAATCGCTGATGTCTGCTATTTTGGCATTGATCTGAACTTTCTCTGGCTCACCTAAGCCCATATGCTTTTCTAAATGATCTCTTTTGAATAATTTCATCCAAAGTTCTGTTTGAGAAAACCGTCTTATGGAAAAATTATTTTATTTCCGCCATGAGCTTAATAAAAATAGTAGTGCAAGGTTTGGGAATATTACTGATAAATCTACAAAATGATTATCATTTGAAATTTTATCAAAAGTAATGAAATCATATGTATTCAACTTCATGGATTTGTTTATTAATTTCTATCAAAAAGAAATCGACCTTTTTTCTAAAATTAAAAGTGAATCATCATAAATCATTTCTTATCAATAACTGATGTGCGTTATATGTTCGTAGACATAGTATAAACAATATATACAAATTAAGTATTATTTGAAATTTTTTCAAAAATAATTGGATTATATAGTTTTAAATTGAAGGATTGTTAGTTACTTTCTATTAAAAAATAATTTCCCTAATATGAAGAATGAATCGTCACAAATTGTTTAAAAATAACTTATGTGGATTGTGTTATCAGAATCTTATAAACCTGGATCTTCGGCAGGGCGGGGTATATCTTTGTAATTTATCAGAGTCACATAAAATAAAATGCAATAAAGCTCTTAAAATTAATTTATTTTTCTATAAATAAATGTTTACATATATTATTAAGTGATGAACATACAATTTGGCTTAGTATTTTGACCGACTACGTTGAAAACACTGATTTTTGACCACTTCAGGGAAAATATTTTTTTTTACTTCTTCTTGTAGTCCAGACTGTCGTCTTTTCAAATCCGCTTACATTTTGTTTCTAAGTGAATTACAAAAAAAGTTATAATTATTTTAAAAAACTTTGTTTGAAGCAAAGCCAACCGCAAGGAAAGCTTTAAGTGCAGTTAACATGATATCTCAAAATCTAATAAAGATATTCACTTGAAATTTTCAGCACATGTTTAAAATAGTTTACGCAATGAAATGAACCAAAATATTTGTTGTTCGTGAAATACTTTTTAATTTACTGGTGTTTTTAGAAAAATTAAGTTGTGAATTAATGGAAAAATGCATATTTACACATATTTTTACTCCTAATTTACTTGCATCTCAATTTTTTTCTTAGATTTTAGTTCAATTTATAAATCATTGTCCTCTATAACTTGTGTGCAAAAGAAATTAGAATTGCTGATTTAAAATTTGGTGTAGAGTGTTAACCGTTTTGGTTAAATTTCATTAAAATTTACTACAAATTCCCATATTTCTCAAAATATATTATATTTATAAGAAACTTTTGGTGTTTTTTGTTTATAATTGATAATGCATATAAAAAAACAAAAATTGCCAAAATATACTATTTTTGAATTTTTTTTCCGAACATAGGCGATCACCTTAAAATATTCAAATGTTTCTGTTATCCAACCTGTTGCTCCATTTTATGCCTAAGTGCAGGGAATTCAAAATTTAAACTAGAAACCCGGTGCATTGTTAGCATTATTAACTTCAGGCGGGACCAGTTACCTTCTGAGTGAACTTTAAATAGTTCAACAATTTGGCTGTCTTTCTCCGCATCTTTTCACAGTCATTAAAGCGGAACAATTTCAAAGTAAGTGGGAAATCATTAAAACTCAAGTATTTAAGCCAAGAGCTTCAAAAACGGAGTTTAAGAATCTTAAAGTGCTTGTGAATGAAATGTCTTGAATGGCAGAATATTAAGACTGAATATGAGTTTCGTCATACTGCAAATGCTATAATGTCCAATGCAGACTTTTCATGAAGATCGTGATCAGAACCTTTTTATATAAACTTCTTTGTAACTTAAAATACATTTGGAAGTAAAATCATAAATAAGATTTTTGAATTATTGATTAATTCATCTGTACAAAATTTAATTAGGAAATGAAATTCATTTTAGACACAGTAATTTTTACCACCTTATTGATATTTACCTACCCTTAAAATAGGCTATAAATATTGATTTAAAGTGCTATGAAGTCCAGAACCAAGAAACGAACAACAATTGAGCCAAAATTCTTCAGCTGTCGAATTTCGACCACAGAGAAATAAGTAGTATTTGTTGGAATCATCAAGATCATCGAGAAAATTCATCATGGCATAGCAACACGGTATGAAAATTCCTTTCTCTTACCACCCGGTTTGGTAGTAAAATGCAAGCCACTTCCAAGCTTTTTAACAAATGAGCTTCTGCATTTCTACCCTGAGCTTCACATTTTTAATAACTAATGCTGATTTCTGATTTGCAGCTAAAGATCATGACAAACACGCATATATTCAATCAATAGTGGATGCAATGCAATTAACTGGGAAAGACTGAAAATTATTTAACAAAGACAAATTACATTTGAAACAAATTGAAGAGTGAATTTCTCACAGGTATTTTCATTTTTCGATATCTTTTTATCATGTATTAACCTAATTGTCATTAAATATAAAAAGAAAATTGGTATTGCAAAGTTCTAAATGTTTTTATGTACAATATGCTAAATAATAAGTAGCATATAAATGAATAGGAAAAAACATAAAAAAAAATATTGCGTGACTTTCTGCCGTGATTTTCAGTTCGCTGATTGGAAAAACAGATAAAATTGAGCCATACTGTTTCTTGAAAATATGGCGGCACATTTACTCCAAAGGCAAATGCACTTTTAAGAAAAGGTTCTTTGTTATATATTGAATCCAACTACGTATCCCATTTCGTTTCCATCTTTATTCCATTCTATGATATCTTGAATCTTGCGGCCATACTCTTTGATTTGGGAGAAAAAAAAGGTTTTGCGCCTGATTTGCTTTTATTTCCCTCTACCTCCTCTCTCAGGAAACAACTCTAATCCGACATTTTCAGTTTACTTCTCTTTTTTCTTTCATATGTCTCGTTTCAAAGTCCCCTTCTTTCAGGATTGGTGGATTTTGAAGAAATGATAAGTCGGTCGATTTTGGAATTATATGGATATCACGATATCTTTTGTTCTTGTTTTTACAGATGTATGAGTATCTTCGGCTCAGCAGTTTTAATGCTGACTTTTATAGTATGATGATTTTTTTTATTTTTTATTTAATTTTGGAACACTTTTTTATTTTGTTCATTTAAATAGAAAGAAACTCATAACTTACAAAAGCCATTATTGATGGTTGTTAATTACATTTCATTGTCTTCTTTCTTTTTTCATGGGCATCTCTTTATGAAATACTAATTTTTACAATGAAAGTTAACCACCCTTGATTTTGTCCTGTTTTATACACGAGACCGATGCAGACACTTAAAGAATGATGCTATAACAAAACTGGTGGTGCAACTTTGCCTTGTTATTGCAAACCGATCAAAATTACCTTTTTTTTCCACACTAATGGTTGTCAAATCTAAATTCATAATACTGTATTCAAGACAAATGCATGTGGTTGGTTTTCATTCTCCATTTTTGTATATCAATCTTCCGCGATATAACATGAATTTTTTAGTTTAAAGGTACATTAAAACTTATCAATTTAAAAATTTACTACGAAATCACAGCATTCTGAGCTAGTTCTACATTCTCTGAATATTTTATTGCATATCATAAAAGAAAAAAGATACGGTTGGCCTAGTGAAACAGTTTGACATTTCTAGATTTATTTTACAGTTCATGAACTATCCTTTCCTTACCGAAGATGCCTTCTACATATTGGGCAGGTAAACACTTTGTCTAAATTCTTGGAAGAAACATTCTCCCATTAGTGTCGTTTGAATCTTTGGTGTCTGGTTTAGTTACGTTATTTTAACGTCAGGTTTTGAAGCAGTACGAGAACTATTCATAGTCGTACCTCGTACTCTTGAACCGTGACGAACCCCTTGAACCCCTCCTCCAACAGGAGGAGTTTTGGCCAACGAAGGCAGATTTAGTCTTCGTCAAGCACACATTGACGGCAGATCTCTGATGGAATCGAATTTCTAGCCTAGATCTCTTCGTCCTCGAAACTTAAAATTACCACAACACCATCGCGGTCTCTTTGAGAGCTGGAATACCATCTTTGGTATGCTTCTAGTCACCTGACATGCAGCTCAAAATTTAAGTATTCGACTAGAATACTCTTCGTGTAGCTCCAAATCTGTACACTGATAAACCCTCCGTTGTCGCAATATCTAACAGATACGCGTGCAATCTTCATCTATTGACTATTTTTAACGCATTTAAGTTCGAATGCTTCTTACAGATTATTCATTTGTATTCTCATTAGGACTAATTATTATAATTACAAAGGAAAATTATCAAAACTAGATGAATACATCCTAGAATAGATTTTATAAACGCTAGGTTCATTGCGACCATTTGAGGAAAAAAATGATGGCGAATAATGGAGGGTAAAAAAATCAACATTAATTGAACGAATGAGAATAGTGTATAACCACAAGCTATAGTCACCCCGGCCTGTCTAGGAATATGGGAAATCTGAATGATGGCCGTTGCAATAGAAACGAGTACTGAGGTCGGGTCCTGATGGCCAACACAGCCTCACGGCCCAACCCCTCCCGTAGGAGGTACATACTATCACTGGAGGGGGACTATACCCCCCATTTCTGTAACCCTAGGCGGGCGAGTGCCTTCGTATGAAACCTGAGCCACTCATCCACATTTCGTGGTGCCCACATCAGTAGGGTATAGAATAGTGTATAAGATAAACTCTTATTGAAATATAAAAATACGAACTCACGATCCTCCTATTAATTCTTAGTAGGAGGGGCTGGTTTACAGAGTACGCCAATGGTATATTTCTTGGAGTGAATTTTCGATTATTCCTCTCTGAGCCATCTCCCTCCCTCTAACCTAAATGGAACATCCCTCGAGTGCAATTCATTTAGCCGGTTCGTTCACTCTCCCTCCTGCCTTCTAATCTAAGTATTTTTTGCGTTCGCGTCACGTGAGCGAACTGAGTATGCCAGAAACTTGTGCGCTGCCCTCAGATTCGAAGACAAAGACACGATGGACACACAATAAAAAACTGATAACTTAGCACCAACTCACGACCGACGAAAAATTGGGGCCCTTCCGTGGAAGATGCTCATTTATTCAATACATGTCGCGTAATGTTTTTCTTTTTCCATTTTATTTGTCATTCTTTTTCTCCATTTCTCTCTATTATGGTTCCGAAACAGATTAAAGTTATAAACTAAGGAAAATGGGAAATATGAAGAAGGGGGTGGAAAAAACGACCTGGCGTACTCCATATGCCTCTCCTCCCAAATTCTCTCAAACGCTAGCCCTCTCACGAAGGGTTAAGAAGCAAAGGCACATCAGTGAAGAAAATAGTAAAAGCAGTTATGAAGAAATATGATGGATGATCTTCATATTAATGTTGGGAATGGGAATTTTATTCTTAAAAAATTGAATAGTCATATTCTCACACAGAAACATTAAGTTAATGCTAGCAATCAAAATATAATCTTGGTAATGCAAATAAATAAGTTTTTTTCAAAAGATGTAGACATTCATTATTTATATTGCTCAATCCCACTTAATAGTCGTACATGAGCAAGAAAGCAGAAAGCCAGAAATGGCCAAAATAAACATATCCCCAGAAAATCCTTTCTAAATAATTACTTCTGTATACTAATCCTTTCCCTTGACTTCCATTCAATCAATTTTGTGACAAAAACTAAATTCCTTTTTTCTGCGCCTCCAACATATTTTTTTTGTCTTCCTTTTAAAGATTCCAGTGGGAAAACAGTTATTCTCACTATTTCAAGAGTTCACACTGTTCAATTCTCTTGCGGCTGCGTTTTCCGACTCGTAAGACAGTGGTAATGTTTTCTTAAAATGGCAAATAGCTCCCTTGTGACTCGATGGAGAAACAGCTGGCAGATGGACGGTTAGGGAAAAGGCTTGCCAATGACAAAATGCATCACGGAGAAAAGAACAAAACAGTTAATTAGATTTCTATTCCAAGCTTTGGGTTATTCTCTGAGATGCACTGGGGAAACTTTTATTCTAATATATTGGTAATAGAGTCGTGGAAAATGCCCGGTAATATTTTATGTGAATCTCATTTTCTTTTAATTGCAAACTTGGAACTATTTCTCTGTTTGCCTAAGTAAGGAAAATGCGCATTAGAGAGCTCTAGGGTGATTTTCATTTTGGTTGATGCTTGGTGGTTTGGAATCACTTGGCGGTTTAGTTGGAAGACACATGGTTTTAATTAATTTTTCTTGGATTATGAACAATTAAGATGTCATAAAATTATTCTTTAATTTTTGTCTAAAGGAATATTTTGCACTGAAAACATCCCTTAATTCGTGATTTAAGCACTAAATTTCAGTATTTTTTGTTGTTAAATTTAGGAAAAGGTTCAAAAATAAAAATAAGAAATTATTGAAAAACTTAAAAAGATTTAATTTAAAATTGAATATTTTTTAACTGATATCTTCGGCTGAATATTTATGACAAATAAGAAATACACTCTTTATGAACGCTCACTTTTCATAGTATGAAAAAGTATGGTAATGCAAGTTTAAGTCCTATGAAATGGTATGATTGTATATTCAAGTACGTTTCCAACCAAAAAAGTTTGCAGTAGGCTACTTAAACCTGATTTCGCTCTACCTGTCTGTGTAGTCAATCTTATCTACTATCTTTAGAATCGTACCGCTATAACTTTTACCCCTTTGGTCAAATTCTTTATTCATCATAAGTTTTATCATATTTTTACTTGATCATATCGGATTTCGATGGCCTTGGAGTGTCGACCAGATATCTAAGATGTGTGTAAAGCTGGTATACGTTCACATACATGGCAAGTATATAATACATTCAATGAGGCTTTGTTAGGGTATGAAAGTTTTGAAAACGGAGTGCCAGCTGTAGTTTATAATACAAATCAAAATTACGAGGCCTATCCCCAGGCTGCATGAACTTTCAAAATGGTTCGTTAATCTCACAGTGTCTGCTTCAAATTTCATGATTGTATTGATTACCAAATTCATGCTTAAAATTCAGATTATATCCTTATACTACTTTCCCTTCATGCAAGTTTAGTTGTTCAACTTGCCCTTTTTTCCTAATTAAGAGAAGAACAAAGTCAAATTTGGAAAAACTTGGTTTAGATAGATAACCATACACCTTTTAACGTATGTATCACAACTGCCAAGTTTCCTATTTGAAAATGGCAAATCAGGTCGTCATATTTTATTCGTTTTCCCTTTCTTCTGACAAAATTATTTAGAGGTACGAATTTTTTAAGTTGCTTGAATAAAGTTCAATTAAAACATCAAATTCTTATTAGATATTTAGTGTTCTAAAGAATTAAAATGGAAGCAAAAAAGTTAAACGCGAAATGTTTCAGAATGTAGAACGAAAGACAGTTTGGAAAAAAGCCCAACTCCCTTAAGCAGTTAGGGTTATGTTCATGGTCCATTTAATTATCAGATTTAATATGCAATTTAAAATTAATCAGTTTTTAATGGTTTCATACATTTCTAAATAAATAAATAGTGGGATCTTTGCCTTTCTTGAAAAGCGGGCTCTAATTTTAGACAAGAAAGAATAACAAATCGGGTAAATAATATTGGACAGAAGCAATACTGACATATTTGGCTATATAGAAGCAATTTAAAAGTAATGCATTTTAAATACTGTAAATTGTTCATCAGAATTGAGTATGTAATTGGCATCTGCTTATGAAATTTTTGAGACGGTTTAAACGCTTTCTTACCTTTATATTTAATGGGATAATCTGCTTTCTATAATTTTTTAAATATTATTTTTTAAAAAATTTTATCTCAGCTATTACATATTCTAGGCTAATAAGTATTACACTTTCTTAATTTGTCAATAACTAGATAACACTTCACAGCATAAATGATTGAAATAAATTTACGACTAGAATACAGTTTATAAACTTAATTCATTCATAACTTTTTAAAAAAAGTTTCTTGCTTCACATTGTTAAAATATAAATGAAGTTTTGAAATCGATTTTATAAATTCTGGAGGATCTTTTTTTAATTTTACCTTTAACGATCATGATTTTTGGTGTTCTGCGTCCATAAGCATTAATAATAAAACATTGAAACCAAAATATTTGAAATTCTCAATAGGCTCAATAACAGTAACTATTTCCCAGGTGTTTTCGTGAAATTAACAAGAAGATTATTAAATATTTATAGAAGATTAGTAGAATTAATAGAACTTTTGACTAGTTTTCACTGCATCGAACATACTGTCTCGGCAAAAATAAGAGCAAATAAACTATGAATTATGAAACCTACTGTTATATAAATCCTGTAAAATAAAAAAAAAATCTCTTTTCAACAGTAAATGCAGTTTCTAATTCCATCGGATATCCAGATATTCGGAGTGACGTGCTGAAAAGTTTGCTAAAAAAATAATATACATTTGAGATGGAACTATACTCAGTTAAATATACTTTTAGGTTTTAATTCACTTGAGTACTTTTAGAAAATGCAACGGAGCATGCCTAAATCGAATTTAATTTCAAGTTCTTCGATAATGCTAAATTAAATTTATATATTGAATCCCTTGATTATATAAAATTCAATGAACCTGTAAATTTTACGAAGTAATCTGTCTGAATCAATAACTTTACTTAAGTTTAATTTCTTGTTGTTAAAAATAGTTTTTGGTTAATATGAATGTTTATAACGAGCACTAATTAAATCCACGCATCTGATAACAGGGTATTAAATTCAGAGCCGAGGGATGGTGATGAAGAGGCCTTAAAAACTTTAAGGAACCATCGATGGTATTAAATCTATGTGGGTTCAAAGGGGATGAAATGTAGAAATTTAGAAATCATCAATCAATTAGAAATCATCAATCAATTAGAAATCATCAATCAGTTAGAAATCGTCAATCAATTAGAAATCATCAATCAGTTAGAAATCATCAATCAATTAGAAATCCTCAATCAATTAGAAATCCTCAATCAATTAGAAATCATCAATCTGTGGTCCGAAATTAAAAGATGCGTCAAATGCGCAGGTCTGAAGCAAGAACACGCCGCTGTGTGGTGTGCGCTGTGACGAATCAGCCTGAGCTGGGACACGAGACATTTGGGACAACGGATACCCAAACCCTGAAGTGTAAGCTTTCTTAATGATTCATCAAACTTTTTACCACTTTTAAGTGTTCTGTAAATACAGTCGGACCTCTATTTAACGAACCTCTATTTTGCGAAATTTTTCTTGGAACCAAGAACATTTTGCGAATTTCTTCGTAAAATAACCTCCAAATAGCGAAGTGCATTCTCTATTTAACGAACTTTTTCTTGTGATCCAATATTTTTTTCTCCCTATTTCTCAAAATATTTCTAAACATTTCAAACTTATTCTTTCTTTTAAGACATGGTGATCAATGACCTTGAAGCTGGAAAAGGTCAAAGCGAAAGTGCTTGAGCATCAAAGAAAAAAATTTAATTCTTCATGAGGTGGATAAAGGCGTGAAAAAAAGGATATTGCTTTAAAATTTGGTATTCCTCCAAATAGCTTATCAACCATAATAAAAAAATTGTGATAAAATACAAAATTATGGTTCATCGAATTCTTGTTCAAAACGTTTAAAAGCATGTGTCTATGAAGATGTGGATCAGGCAGTTTTTAAGTGGATAGTGTGAAAAATAAAAAAATACAGCAATGAATTGCGATGAAGACGAAGATGATGAAGATGGAAATGATCATGATGCAGAAATCAACAAACATTCGTATGATGAAATGCTAAAATTCATTAATTTTAGTATAAAATCATTTTTTTATAATTGAAAATACAGTGTATTTCCGGACAATGTTTTGTTTTATTCTTGTTTTCCTTGCAGATTTCTTTCGGATGGGTAAAATATATAAAACAAATAGATATTAATTTACAAAATAAAGGTGTGATTAATTACCTTTTTAATAATATTTAGTGTTTATGAACTTAGAATCTGTTTTGTGCAGTTTAAAGTATTTTAAAAGGTGAATCTCTATTTAACGAATTTTCCATATAACGAACTTTTTTTCGGGATTTAGCGACTTCGTTAAATAGAGGTCCGACTATATTTAATGTAAATATGATAAATTCAATTACTTTAAAATTGTTGAAGTCATTAATATGTGTCACCCTATGTCCAAACACTTCTCATAATCATCATAAATGGACCCTTAATGTAACAAATCAAAACAAGATAGCTAGGCCTATGGGCAAGAAATTCTCAAGGTGGATCTCATTCTTTTTCCTTAATTTATCTCAAAAATTCATTTTCAAAACATTTTGTTAGGAAATGAGCTTAAATTCTGTGCTAAGAAATCAAAACCGGAAAATAAATCTCAATAGTCAAATAAATTGCATATCATTAAAACGGATAAAAACGAGTTGATTCTATGACTTTCTATTTCTTATTTTCTGAATTAAGGCTTATTTCTTTAATTTAAGCTTTTATTACTTTTCAATTAACGAAAGTCTCAGAAATAATATTTGGAGAGTTTTCGAACAGAATAAAATCTTCACACGATAAGTGTGGAATCAATTAAACACAAATTCACATATATAATTAATCTTTAGAAAGCCAAACATACATTTAAAGCCAATATTTTTAAATAAATTTAACAAGCATTCGATCAACCGAAATAAATAAAAACTATTTAATTTATTCGATCAGAAAATAATATATAGAAGAGAGGAGAATAATATATAATAATATATAATCGGAGAATATAGCAAGAGATAAACAACTCTACATCGAGAAAAAGTAATCTAATTTTTAATTAATCTGAGATGCTATTTAATTTTTTAATTTAAATTCTAAAAGAATGTCATTAACTTTGAACAAGAATTTTATGTCTGAATTCAATTCAGCACAAATTTTCTTTTTGAAATTATTTTGTTTGTTGTTCTACATTTCCATTTTTATATTTAAATTAATGCTTATACCTCTCGATAATAAGAATTAAAATTTGCTTCTACAATATTTTCTTAAGAATCGCAGCAGCAAAGACAATGCAGAAAATTTATTTTACAAAGGACTTTCATCTAGTGTTAGTTTACACCTTATTATTCGAAAACAATTAAAACAACTTTCTAGTTTCCATAATTTTATCCTACAAAGAAAATTCAACGAAAACATTTGCATTTTAATTTTAATTAACTTCCATATTTTCCATAGTAAGAAAAGAACTTTAGTTTAAGGAATGGGTTTAAATTTTCTTAATTTAAATAAGGGAAAATAGATCGTAATTTTCTCATTTAATATTAAATCGATTTTGTGAGAAAGAAAACACAGTTAAGTTTGATAAAAATAAAATATTTGTACTAAAACTAATAAATGCAGGTTATCTGACTTTCTATAGTTTAAGACTAATAGTATTAAATGTGGGGAAATAAATAAATGATGTTTTATTTTCCTTCTATTGTTGTATTTGCGAAGTAGAAAATGTTCATGATAGAATGTGAATTAAATTTACTGCCACACTTTTTTTCTCTTGCACTCGAAGTAAGAAGAATATTCTAATGGGTAATATTTATGTCCAATTAATATTCCTAAACACCACATCGCTTCAAAAGCCTTTTCCTTCAAACAGAAAACTGGCAGAAGTTTCGTAACTTGAGTTTCTAGAACCTAGCAGCTTGACCTCCTTTTCAGAGAAATGGTTATTTCTGACATATAAGAATTTGTTTATCCCAACTTCCAATTTCACACGAGAGATTTCAAAATCAGTTCTTCAAATCCTGGATATAAATAGTGATGCACATCCGTCGACGATCCATTAAGACATCACACTTTTCAAGTTCAAGAATTTAACCGACATCAGCAGTTAAAATGGTGAATCTTGCGGCAATCAGTTGTGAAGATGAGTCGATAGCATTCTGTATAGCTCTGGTTTTGACTTTCTTCTAAGGAACTTATCAGTATTGGACAAATAATATGATTGTGATGGTTTAAAACCAGATTTTTCCTGACTTACACCTCGTTATTTCAATAATGGTAACATATCTCTTAGATTAAAATATGCTTTTCTTTGATATATTCGTCTGTGAATATGTTTTGATTTTGTATTCTCCGTTACCACCGAAATTGCATGTACTTTTAAATTGCATATTATAATTGTATTGATATAACGCAATAAACAAACATTAACATTAAGAATTGGTATTCAATATAACTCATACTACAAATACATTCAGCTCTCTTAACACAAATAGGGAAAATAAATGATAATAAATAAGTTTTCCTACTTTCATAGAAAATATACGTTCCTATAGAGCTCCTCTTCAAACATATGAGAAATATTATTTCTTTTTAATTATTTGGCTCAAAACCTTATTTAAATCTGAAAAACATCAATTTAAATAAGAAAATTAAAATTATTCTCTTCTTGCAGTTCAAAATGTGATTCAACTAAAATTTTGTTCTGAAATTTCTCATTAAGAGTTAATTAATTTTTAATAAATATTTTTGCGCGACTTGTTCCCTCATTTGTCCTAAATTTTTTTAATTCATCATAATTTTCTGAATTGGTTTCAATAAGAAGATTTATTTCTTTAAATGTTTATATAAATACATAAGAACTTTCACTTTCAAGAATTCTCTCCGCATCTAGCTAAATTTTTCTACAGACTTAATTTCTAAAGAATTTTATTTTACTACTTGCTCGATGACTATCGATTTTTCTAAACTCCTATATGTAGAATAAAAAGATATGCAGATGTATCCTATATGTAGAAAGAAAAAAAATATGACATCAGGGAATTTGATGCCGTCAGTTCTCTTTAAGAACAGAATTTTTCTGTTGGCTTGACATCTAAAGAACTTATTTCATCTTCCTTTTACTACAAACGAAGTCTTAATATTATCCTACCTGTAATACATTTTACTTTATGAAACACCAAAAGCAGCTACATAGTATCAAAGTCTTTGATTTCATAAATCTTCTTCTCCACTTCGAGGAAAAAAGTTTTAGTTTAGCTTATTCAATAAAAGATTGATATTATTATTTACTTTGTTGCAATAAATATCTTAAAAACAGTTTCGACTAGGGCAAGGTTCATATTCTTAAACATAAAAAACAGACGTTAAATATCACAGCTTTTAGTGTCGTGAATTCTGTTTATTCATGTCCTCTTCGAGAAAAAGATTTCCTAGGTGTTGCTTAATCTCTATAGTATTGATTCATTATTTACCTTGTTATCAAAATAGTCTAGAATGGGGCATGGTTCGCATCATTAAATATAAACAAACAGCAATTTAATAGCATGGCTTTTAATACCATCAATTCTCTTCAAGCAAAAGATTCATTCACTAACTAAACCTGAAAAAAAATTTGCTTACACTCCTTTCATTATTACAATCAATATCTTAAAAATAATTTTATCTAGACTATGATTATCTTAATTAAATCTAAGTGAACAGAGACATCGCATCAAACTTCCATAGAATCATTTCTTGTCGAGCAACTCGATATTTCCGTTGCCCTAACTCCTAATTTTTTTTTATTTTCGACTACTTCATTTGTAGCACAATAAACGTCTCGAAACTAATCTTTACTGGTGTATGATTCATTCATTAAATATAACGAAATAGAGATATAATAATCAGTTTAATGTCATCAATTTTCCTCAAGCAACAGAATTTTTTCTTAGCTAAACTTATAAAAGAAGTCTTTCACCCCCCTCTTCGTTGCAACGATGCCTTCAAAATAATCTTATCAAGAGTATGATTATCTTCATTAAACTAAAGCGAAGAGAGACATAACATGAAGTTCTTTTGATATCATCAATTCTCTTCAAGCAACAAAACTTTTCCGTTGGCTTAACCCCTAAAAAATTTTATTCCACTACTTCCTTTGTTCCAATCGATGTCTTCGACCATTTAATGCTTTTCCTTCCTATTCAACTCCAAGTAGGAGAGTAGAAAATCGAACTAAACTCCACCACAAGATCTCCCCCTTAACGCCAAATCAGAGGCCAGGCTAGACCACAGTTTTTGCCGGAACTCAATCAACGCACGAAGGGGGTGGGGGACAGCTAACTAGATTTCCTTATCGTTTCTCCGCCGTCGATTCTGGATCACCGCTAATGACTCAGAAGCCCAGATTAGAAAGAAAAAGAAAAACAAAGACTTCTTCTTCTTTCCTCCGAAGAGAAAAATCGACCTTTGCAGTGTTTTAACCACAATGGCAGGGACCCTTTCTCAAACTTCAAAGGAGGAAGAAAAATTGAAATTCTTTTCCATTCGGATAGCAATTATAGGAAGAACAATGGTTCCGCTGAAGCTTTCGTTTATCCATTCCGGAGGAGAGACACGTGTTTTGTTCTTTTGAAACTATTATTTTTGGAAGCTTAGCATTGTCACTTAAAATTAGCTTTAAGTGTTTGTTTAAAAATGTTTTAATTGACTATTACGAAAGAGCGCATTTTTAAAGACGGGGAAGGAAGTAATCAATAAGTTTTTTTCTTTCGTTCTCAAATAATTTCAAATTTCGAACACAATTTCGAAAGTTCTTCCTCTGACTTATTTATTCAAAAATGAGTATCTTTGGAAACGTTTAGCATGTTACAAGGTTTATGCGATTTCTTTCAATCTGTGAAATTATTAAGGTTTTTAAAATTCCAGTTAATTCAATTCGTTTTTATACACTTTTACGTAACATATTTGTTTGTAAAAATGGAATTTTGTAATCGATTTCGCACCCACTTCCTCACATGCAAGAGTTCTGAAATTTTGTATATTTATGAACAATCCATGACAATACAGGTACACTATTTTACTATTTTCAGAACTTAATTGTCGATTAATTGATAACTTTAAATTAAAAATTTATTCCATATTAGTGGCGCCACCTGGTATTGAATTTGAGAAACTATTGATTTCAAGATTCCAAGATGTTATGAACTAAAAATTAAAGATTAAAAAGTAGATTTTGCTTTCTTTTTACTCATAAAAAATATTGGTAAAATAATGGCTAATAAAATTGAGTTTTAAAATCTGCTTTCATTATTAAATTTATTCTGCACGCACCTACATTAACTTTTATCATGAATTTGATACAGTTATGAACATTTAGTATCTTCAGATAAGCAGAGAAGTGAGATTATATCGAAATTAGATAATTGAGCTATTAAATGTAAAGCCAAATGCCAAAAATTTAAAAAAAGAGCCAAAGATTAAAAAATCGATGAAAGGATTCCTGTAGTATAAGAAGAAAGAACTGATTTCATCTTAAATAAAATCCAGAGGAATGAGATGTCCTCGATGATCTGATAATTGAGACTCGTTCATCGAAGGATTTTAGTCTCGATGCTTCTAAAATCCGTCTTGCATGCGAGCCTCACATAGCTGGTCTTAAGAGAAATGGGGCATTTTGTACCTTCAAAGCATAAAATCGAATTTTCAATGTCAGCCTTGTAAAATAGGAGAAATTTTACGGATTTTGGAGATGTATAGAATTGAAATGTCGAAAGGTCATAAATAAGCATTTAAAAATTAGAACAATAGGAATCACTATGATAGTATTATATTGTTTTACAGTTATATAAATATGCAGGCTTCTGCATTTTCTCAAAACATGTTTTATTTTTTCAAATTTATGTACGCATATATAAAATTCTTTTTATTGAGTAAATATGGAATTTTACGATGTAATATCTATATGCATTATGTATCTGTTAAATATCTTTATATTTATTTCTACAGTAATATATTTTTGAGTTTCTACTTATGTAAAATATCATGTATTTGTTGAGAGAGATTTTCAAGTTATATAAAATTTAATATTTATTAAATTAATGTTTACTAAAATGAAAATGCGTTCACTGCAGTTATAGAACCTGTACTCACATATTATGCTAATATTGGAGTGATTTGTTTTGTTTTGTTGTCTTGTTTTTTCTGAGCGTGCCATTTTGCGGTTAAGTATTTATTATTATTATCGCATCACGATCAATTTTATATGCTATTAAACAAATATATATTTTGACGTAAATATTTTTATTCCGTTTTATAATGAAAACATCACATTCTTTCTATTTGAACGTATATTAATTCAGGTATAATTTTTACATGAAGAATTCTCAATTTTCACTTTCGAATATGTTCCAGTTTCCTTAATAAAAAGCTTTGAATTTCATTTATTGTAGAATTTTGAAGAACAGGATGCTTTCGCAGATCACATTCAGCAATTTCAGAATAACGGAAACCATAAGCGACTTATTTTTGCTGCGATACCGGTCATTAACGAGAAATATTAATCAATCAATACATGACATCGAACTACAAGCTAATACCGCTGGTTCAAAGTCGATGGTAGTATATACTGGTACTTTTCATTAAATGAATGTTGAATAGTGCACTAAAATCTAACCGAGTCCTCGTAAAGTTGAAAATATTGAGAAGTAATTGCTCTTTCATATTATTTGAACTCTTCAGCTGCATGAGAATATTTCTGAACTGCTGGTGATCCAGGTCGAATCGATTTCTTTTACCACGTTGCAAATATTTCACAAGCTGCCACATACATTTTATCGCTACGATATAAATCAGCTAGTGAATCCTTAGAGAATGTGCATCTGCCATCAAGGATATGAAACTTTTTGATTTGTTATTGATGTGATGTATTTTGAAACATTGTAATTTCTTTTATATGAGAGTCATTAGAAAAAAATCTCATTTAAAGTAATATTTTTTAGTCCAGATTTCGCAATCATGCTGAGAAATAAACTTTATCTAGCGTCGAAAGTAAAGGAAATATTCTATGGTTTAAAAAATATTCAAAAGTATTCAGAAAGAATTAAATTTAAAAAAATGACTTTTTTAAAGAATTCAGATTTTGGGAAGGATAAAATTTTTTAATATAGTAGACTTATATGCATCTAATAATTGTTTCCTTTCTCGACACATCTTATTTTCCAATCCTTTATAGTAAATTTAAGCAACTCTTATGCAACTATATACAAGCAATGTTGGTAGGAAAAGCGAAAATAATATCACATCTGCACCATACAATGAATATTTATAGATGACTACATTAAATTCCTTTTTGGCTAGCTTATAGAATTTATTGGTTAGTGTTTTATACTGGCTTTCATAAATTTTAAATAAATCTAGATTATCTAAAATCAGGAATTGCTTCCTGTAGAGATCATAGGTACTGCTTGCCATATGACTTCGATTAATAATTAATAATTCATCATCATAACTGACCCAAGACAGAATAATTAAAACATCGCGGTTGATGACAATATCATTGAAACTGCCCTAGATCACTGATCATGAAGCGACTTCAAGACATGACAAGAATTCAAAATGAAAATACTAGTTAGGGATTTTGTAATTTACTCTTTTTAAGCTGAATCTTTGTTGAACAAACACTGCTGAAACACTGGTTAGTTATTTTGTAACTTATTCTTTCTAAGATGAAGCCTAATTGAACAATGCTGTTTTACATTATAAAACATTCATTTTATGAGAAAAAAGTGGTTTGGCTGCAAACAGTTGCTGTCACGACTTCACTCGCCAGTGCTACCACATTGTCACGAAGTGCCGTTGCAACATGAGCGTTAATTACCCACGGCCTCTTTTATAAACAAGTTTTCAATCCATCACGTTCGACTTTGCTTGATCATATCCTCCAGCTGGGCTAGAGGAGGGTTCCGTTCATTGTTTCAAGTGTCGTCTTTCTTATATAACTACAGTTCAAAATTACGTGATCCGTACCAAAATAGTCCTCACGAAAAACGGGAACTGTATCTAATTGAAATAAACCAAACTTTGCTTAGTCAGAAAATTGTTTCTAGAATAATTGCCTATACGTTTAAGTAATCAGCAAATCCATTTAGTTAATATTTTGAAGTTGAACTTTGCATTTGTTGTGAGTGGCTAACAAATTGCCTAATTTAATAGTTTCTGATTAATGCTTCATTTTGTTGTATATATATTTTTCAAACAGATATTCGCAACAAGAAAATATATTTATCACTCGCTCAGATTATGAATTCTCTGCTTAAAATTTCAAATTGAAAATGATTTAATTCCTATATACCTTTCTTGATAACTAACTAAGTGAGAACAATAGACGATTTTAGGAATACTATCTCTACGAATACTGTCTTGACTACTACTTTATAGGAATAGCTTCAATGTTTTATAGAATTTTAGAATACCTCAAACTACAGAATTAAAAATAGCATTTAGCTATTTTCAAAGTATCTTGAAATCTTTCTTAACTTTAAAAAAATATTTTTTTAAATATCTTCAAACAAATCGTTAAAAATCTGAAGATATTTTAATTGGTTTTACAGCTTAGTAACGGTTGTTATTGAACAAGATATCAACTCTAAAACCAGTTAAAGTTATGCTGTCCACCAACGACTTAGTAGGTTAAGGCAAGGTATGGGTCAGAAAGTTGAATCGGAGGATGAATGTTATAAATTCTACTCCGGTTGAGCTCTAACCAGTACTATTCAAAAACTGGTACACCGATGTGCATTTTAGAAGTTGATTGTTCTGAGGTCGGGCTGGCTTTTGGAAATTTTCCAGGTTTTCTTCCAAGCGAAAAACAGTTGTAGTACAGTTATCCTTCAAAGTTTTCCAGGAAAACAACCTACTTTCATTTATAGCAGCTACAATGGACTATTTGGTGCTTCGGATTATTGTCATTCTTCCCTTTTGTCATGAGTTTCTTGGATCATAGACTTGGCTATTTACACAAGACCACGTGGGTTTATCCAATAACAACAGTTTACAGAGCGTACTCACTGGAAATCTTTATCGCATGGCAACTGCTTATAGCAACCAAAGCTGGTGGTCCTCAGGTCGTTAAGCATCTTCTGCTGAAATAACCAGAATACGAGCTTGTCAACAGGGAAGTAGTGAATTAATAACTAAATTGTAACAGCTATCAACGATTTCTTATATTACTAAATTAAAGTTACGAACACCTTTAGATGAAAGGGATGCTAGTTAAAAGCTCCAAAATTATTAAATTAATTCAAACCTATTGTAACCATACATTTATTTATTTATTTACAAAGGAATATCGATTAGTTTTCATCAGTTTATGATAACTTGACAAATTAAATTGCGATGTGTCAATTGTGCTAGCTAGAGGAAAACTTGGGGATGGTGTGCATGTAGCATAAAAGCCAAAAACGCAAATAATATATAAACATACTTAGATACGATCTAATATTTTATTGATACACATACGCAGTTTTGACAAAGTCTTAAAAAATTCCTCGTTATTTCTGTAAAACTCAATTTGTTTGCCATATTCGTGAAATAAAATACAAATAAAACTGTAAGACAATCACGCTACTTTATATAAATGCTTCGAAAATTCTATCATTACTGTACAAAACATATTAATTCACTTGTATTTACTATAAAAACTTAATACTCGTATATTTATTCAGAATAACTGAATAAGATATTTGTATATTATTACAACAGTTCACAAATATCTTTGGACGCAGAGTATAAAGAAACTCCGAACAGAGATTTGTATAATTTATTGCATAACTCATCTTTTCTGCTTTCCAGGAATGAATGTAAATCTTTGTATGACGTTATTCGTTATTTTGAGTAGCCTCTATACATTTTGCGGTTTCCAAATGAGAGAAATATACAGAGCCGTTGTATTTTCACGCACACAAATGCCTGTAACCAAAATATAGTATAGTCTAGTTCCACAGTGAGTCGTACAATTGCTGCAAAACATATTATTTTTGACGGAAACATTCTTATACTTCAAACGCATACTTGTTTATTTCTAGGATACAAATTCTTCAAATATATAAATACATTTTACAAATATTATATGATTTCCACATATACAAATATTATATGATTTCCACATATACAAATATTATATGATTTCCACATATACAAATATTTAATGATTTCCACAGTAATTGAATATTTTCCTTCAGTAGGAATGATTCAATTTAAAATCATCAGTGTCTGCTCATTTCATAAAAATATTTTATACTTGTTCAATAAATGAAGTCAAATATTGAACAAATACATTTGAATATTCTTCATCAGTATTGGGAATTCTTGAAATCATGCTCTTGTCACAGAATGTTCGATAAGCTTTGGAAAATTTAATTTCGTTTTAAATTATGAGGAATCCATTTTCGAAACGCTTTTCGCTTTTCTCTGACAATTCATGCGCACAATGGAAGTAAAGTCATAAAGTAAGTATATTATTCTTATGAAGTAAGTCATGTAAATATATGTAAATATTTTTATTTGTCGTACATGCTATTTATCCTAGCTTTTTAAATTTTATATATTTCTTTTAACTTGCCGTTTGTTTTCAGTTAAATAGTTTTTTTCTTCTATAAGTAATTGAGAAAATAGAAAAGGAAGTCTGAAGACAGTCTAGACTGACATATCAATAAGTCAGACCTTGATAAATCAGTATATGTTGAAAGTTCATTTGGTAGGTACGTGTATTTTAATAGTGCAAGAGACACACTTGGCCATACTGTGCCAAACGTATGGTTAATAACTAAGAGTTGATTCAATGCCAGACAATTAGAATAAAAATATAATCAGTTACTCATTAAATATAATTGCAGAAGCTAACTATGCCAGGTGTAGATGTTTTATCTTTTAAAGGATCATTTCTTTCTAGTAATGATATATTAAATATTTTTGGGATTGAGGCTGGTTTAAGAACATAAATTTATTTATCTCATTAGATAAAAAATTAATTTATATGTTAATTATAATGGTTAATTAATACAGTGGAATCTCCCTATAACGAAATCGCTTGGTTCCAGTTGAAAAATTCGCTATAGAGAAAATTTCGTTATACGGAGATTAGAGATTTTTGCAGTTATTTAAGTAAATGTTACAAACCTTTTAGTATGTGCTATAAGTTCAAAAATATTTAATTATGATTTTAAATTAAAAATGAAGTAATATTTATTATAAATTTGCTAAGATTATACTAATTTTTATTGTATAAATGCTCAAAAGTGAAGACAATTCACCAATTTAGAGAATAATATGTACTAGTACGGATAAACATAAAATGCGTATTGTCACATCCATTTGCTGTTTCCACCCCGATTCTTGGAATCTTGACCCGTAGAAATGTTGCTCCCTCTGCAGAAACCCAGGTCCCCACAACTGCATTACCCTTCACATAGCATTCTATTGTTATGTGTTATCGCTGGAATGAACAATGCGAGTGGTTCCAGAAACAGGCACGTGTGAGCGATTTGTGTGCACAGAAATTAGCAACTTTCTTCAAAAATGACAAAAATCGAAAAGATAAAGATCTGAAAAAATTCGTTATAGGGAGACACCACTTCGTTATATGGAGAATATTTTGAATGTTATTTAACATTCCGTTTAAAAATTTCGTTATAGGGGGAAATTCGCTGTAGGGAGACTTCGTTGTAGGGAGACTCTACTGTAGTTAAGCGACAATTTAAGATACTTCGTTATGGTTTGAGATAAGAAATCAAAGCATCTAATTTTTGTTCCATCCAAAAAGTTGGCGAGAACCTTTATTTCAGCAATAGGCATCGGCCCATTTCTCTCTCAAAACAATAATAATTATTTATTTATTTGATTGTTTTTATTTAATGGTTTATTTTTAAGTGTTTATACATACATTTTGTGTTTCTGATCTCATCAAAATATAGCAGCTCTAATCAGAGTTGATAAAAATAGCTTGCCATGGGCATTTAAAAATTAATTTTGTGGTATGTATACTTCCCACGACCTTAGACAGAGTTAATTTAAGTAGATTTCAGGCTTCCGTACAGGAAACAATTTTCATTGATAACTTCTTTTTTCGTTTTTCCAAGCAGAAGTAAATAGCCCTCGTGTTGCTTCAAAACGGGACGTTAATATAACCTAACCTAACCTAATCCAAGCAGAAGTATTTCGAGAAAATAAAATTTGTTAAATGTGAAGGTGTAATACTACCGGTATACACGGCAAATTCCAGGGTTCCACGAAAAAAAAGATTTTATAAAGATAGAAGGATTTGCATTTGAAAAACTCAGGCATTTGAGTGTACACTGTCTAAAATAAATTATAATATAACCAGTTCCCCAATATACTCAAGTAAATCTGAGAAATCGGATGCCAGAAAATAACGCATTTCGATTAACTTCTGATAATCTATTTGTATCAAGTTGGTATATAAATTAATAATTGTCATATTTATTAAAATGCTTAGCAGTTTGGCTGTTGATATGTTTCCGAAAAGTTTCAATTTGCGATTCGTAGGTTCACTCACTTCTATTTCCTTGTGGCACCCATGGTTGAGAAAGTGGGATGACATTCAGCGGATGTCAAACTCATGTCAGTTCAATAGAAGGGAAAAGTATTACCTAACTTCATTTCTGCCAGTATCACTTGGCGATCCGATAAGCCGGATAATCCGGCGATTCTTTATGCAAGTGGCGAACTCTTCGAACAGAATGCTTTTTATTTTTTCCTAAAAGTTAAACAGCATGAATTAATTTTTAAATATTTGCCACCTTTTTCAAACACTTTCTGTTCGCATACCGAACAGTCTAGCGTAGCTAAAGCAGCATTCAGTTTGAAACTGAAACCCGGTGGTACCGCAAACCAGTCAATGCATCTATAGATACGCGTTTAATATTTGGGGACAATAAATATTAACTTTGAGGTAAATAGCTTAACTTTAAAAGCTACCAAGCACAATATAGAGGAAGTTGGGGTAGATTGATTTGCGGGAGCATTGATATAGTCCACAAATTTTGATGATTGGAATGGTCAAGATGTTCACATTCCCTCATATATATGCCACTGTAACCCTTAGAACACAGTATATTTTTCAGCCATGTTAAGTCAAAAGTTAATTTACAAATGAATCAAACCTCTGATCTTTTAATCAAAGTAACTTTTACTCTAAGTACGTGTTGTGTGATTTCTCTAATTACGTTTTCCTACCAGGGATTCTGCTCCAAAGGTAGGAAAAAACATTTATCTTTCTGAACTATATTAAGTTTTGAGGTTTTATAGCGTTGAATTTGCGTGATCACTTGTTTTAAGTAAAAATGACTCTTGGGGCAGATTGATACAGTTGATTCTGGCGCACATTGATACGCATCTTCTGTGAGTATCAATGTGCCTTAACAGCAAGTACTTTGCAAAATCGTCTTCAGAAGTGGAAAAAACATAAAAATGAACCGTCTAAAAGAAAGACGTAATTAAGTATTTGTTTAAACAATGAAAACAGTTTGGATTTCATTGCAAAAATGAAAACTATTGTTTTAAATTAAGTTTAAAATATTTTTTACGAATTTATTAAAATTGGGAAAAAATGTACGGAAAATTAATTAATAACATCGAAAAGATAAATTTTTTGTATTTTCAGATGATGTGAAAATTACTTTTATGCTATATTATTTTCGTACGTCATCAAGAGAGAATTAAAATTTCCAAAAACGGCTTCAAGGCTCACATTCCCCTCCCCCCCCAAAGTATTTTTTTACACACACACACATGCATTCTGCTTTATTATTTATACAGGTTTTCTGAGGCATTATTGTTTCATCTTTCCAGTCTCATTAAAAATGCTGAATTTTGATTAAAATAAAAGTTTGTTACTTTGTTAAACTTTTTAATCTTGATTTGGAATATAAAGTTTATTGATAAGAAGGTAAAATCATTTTTTAACCTTCCAAAAAAAGTTGTATCCCTACTTGTATTTAGGGAATCTTTTTAAAACCAGCTTTTTTTCTATCACTTGCTGTTGCTGCTCATTACATTAAATTATTAATCTACATTGAGTTACTTTAATTAGGTTAACTTCCAGTTTTGAAGCAACACGAGGACTCGTTTGGGATGCATATCGTAGTTTTGAACCGTAGTCAGATGACGAGGGCGACACTTGGGCTAGCACCCCCTCTCCAAACTTCACCCCAACATCAGCTGGAGAAAGTTTGATCTTTGCCAGATTTAGTGTGCACTAGGCCCTTCTCTACAGAGGATCTTCCGTGAAATCGAGTCTCGAACCTGCGACTCTATGTTCCTGAAGCCGAGACTGGCATAAATTCACCGAAGCCGAAATTACTTTGAGTGAGAATTAATTTGTCTCTAGTTTAGAATTTTCCGTTCCAGTAATAGGTTGCCACATAAAATTATTACTTGCTAAAAAGAGTAAACTTTATTTTTACCTATTTTAGTTATAGATAATTATACAAAAATGTCGCACTTATACATGGAGGTAAAGAATTATAGGGTTGAAATCAAAAATAGAATCAGTCATGCAAATTTGGATCTTTTAACCGATTTTTCTTTAAATCTGTCCAGAGTTAAAGACTAGAAGAGAAAACTTTAAATATTGATTTAAAATACATATCAAAACGGTTAGCACTAATTTCCCGTTCCTTAAATTACAAATATACCCATTAATATCGTCATTATGATTATATAGAATCATAACCATCAACTATGGTTATGATTCAATATGATTATAATGATGTACGGTAGTAAAATCAATCGAGAACAGATTGCAACTATCAATCATCATTAGTTTTATACTTTATTATAAACTTTCATCACTAAATCATTATTTTCAACTTTCGTTAATAAATCATTATATTAACCTTTTTAAAAAAAATTATTGAACTATTTACAGTAATTTTCCAAAATGCTCCCTGTAGGAAAATCTGGAACTCTTAGGACTGATCCTTTTGAAGTATGATTTTAATTGGATAAATGCGACATCCCTTACGTAACTTCCTTTTACTTTGATAAACGCATTATTTTAAAAACATGTCTTCTTTAAGAATTCAATTCCATACTTCCCACTAATGGATAAAATAAAATAAAATTCTTTGAATTTTCTTTTATTTTTCGTTTCCATGTCGCGTTCCACCTTGTTTATTTATATATTGGGAAGCAAGTCTTATCACCCAATTATCATAATAGAATTTTAAGAGCCAAATTTTCAAGCTGCTATTTCTTAAAGCGAAAAACATTTCAAGCATATAAGATATTTGTTATTTTTCAGCGCATCCTTTCAGTATAAATCTATTCATCACCCCCTAAGTGCTTTCTAAAATTGAAAAATAATTCAATAGCATTATTTTTCTTGGGTTTAGTATTTTATTTCACGTGCGATCTATTTCACATTTATTCATGCATATTCCACCCAAAGAAAAATGCCCGGCAGAAGTGAAGATGAATATTTCATAGACTGCACTTTTCAGAGTGGGAAGAAAAATAATTATCGTTCAAAAATCATTTTTTATGCAAACATCCATTAGAAGGACGTAAAGTTTTCCCAGATATGAGAGCTCAGAGCATTAACGCAATTTATCTCACTTTAAGCTCTGACTTCTCTTCGCAATATAAATATATAACCGAGAGGATTTTCTTCTCAAAGCAGTGGAATTGAATAAAGTAGATTATGAAAGAATCTCTCTCGAGTTTCGTTGATTGGATGCTTGAATTTTTATGAGCTTTTCAGGCAAAAATTAAGTAAATCGATTTCTTCTGTTTTGGGACTTTCAGAGAATCAGTTAGTAGTATTAAATCATAAATTAAACAATTCGATTTCTTGACTTCATATTATTCAAAAATGATATCTTGTATCGAGGTTTAAATTCTGCAAAAAATAAATCAAAAGAATTCTGTCTCTGTTGAGTGTTCTATGTCTTTTTATCGTTCAAAATCATTAAATTACTGCACTCTTCGGAATGGTAAGAAAAATACTTATCGTTCAAAAATAATTTTTGTGCAAACATTAGAAGGGCGTAAGTATTTCTTAGATATGAGAGCATTAACGCAATTTATCTCACTTTAAACTCTATCTTCTCTTTGCAATATAAATATATAACCTTAGGATTTTCTTCTCAAAGCAGCGGAATTGAATAAAGTAGATTATGAAAGAATCTTTCTCGAATTTCGTAGATTGGATGTTTGAATTTTTATGAGCTCTTCTGGCAAGTATTAAATTACAAATTAAACAATTTGATTTCTTGACTTCATATATTCAAAAATGATATCTTGTATCGAGGTTTAAATTCTGCAAAAAATAAATCAAAAGAATTATGTCTGTTGAGTGTTCTATGTCTTTTTCAAAATCATTAAATTACTGCACTTTTCAGAATGGTAAGAAAATATTTATCGTTCAAAAATCATTTTTATGCAAACATTAAAAGGACGTAAGTCTTTCTTAGATATGAGAGCTGAGAGCATTAACGCAATTTATCTCACTTTAAACTCTGGCTTCTCTTCGCAATATAAATATATAACCGAGAGGATTTTCTTCTCAAAGCAGTGAAATTGAATAAAGTAGATTATGAAATAATCTTTCTCGAGTTTCGTAGATTGGACGTTTGAATTTTTATGAGCTCTTCTAGCAAAATTAAGTAAATCGATTTCTTCTGTTTTGGGGCTTCCAGAGAATCAGAAGTATTAAAAACCTAAATTAAACAATTAGATTACTTGACTTCTTATAGTCAAAAATGGTATCTTGTATCGTTGTTTAAATTTTTCGTAAAAAGAAATCAAAATAATTCTGCCTGTTGATTGTTCCCATGTCTTTTTATAGCTAGAAGTTACAAATTTTATGCCATTAAATTAAAACTGAAACGTTATTGAAATCTTCAGCTCTGTCGGTTCTTCTTCTCTTCGCAGTATAAATATATAACCGCGAATACTTTCTTCTCAAAGCAGTGGAAATGAATAAAGCAGATTATGATAGAATCTCTCTCGAGTTTCATTGATTGGATGTTTGAATTTTTATGAGCTTTTCAGACAGAATTAAGCAATCGATTTCTTCTGTTTTTGGCTTTTCAGAGATTCATATTCAAACATTAACGTTACGTATTAAAACATAAATTAAACAATTCGATTACTAGCCTTCATACAGTCAAAATGATGCCTTGTATCGTGGTTTAAATTTCGCATAAAAATAAATCAAAATAATTCTGTCTGATGAGTGTTCCTACGTCGTTTTATAGCTAGAAATTAAAAATTTAACGTCACTGACATAATTCACTACATAACGTCACTGATAATTAGGACAGATAAACTTCTAAGCATCATTTTTAGGAATTTTCAATTATTTTTTTTTAAATTTGATATGGTATTAGGTTAAACTTTTTCCATAGATTCGCTTCACAGGCATCGAAAAAGCCTGGTGACATTTTTTTCCTTTGAATTGTAATTAAATTGTAAATTTATTAAAATTTAATCCTTTTTGACATTCCTGAAAGGTTTCTCTTCAAAAATTTCGGAGCAATCTACTAAAAGAAATTATTTTTTCACATATTTAAAACTTTGAGATAAAAGTTTCGATTTTTCCCTCCATGGTTTTTTTCTCTTTTCAAAAAGATACAAAATTATTTTTGAACATAACTTATTCAAATGGTTCCCATTGTTGCAATATAACTAATATACTAATATCATTTTGGTACTTTATCTCACTATTTAAATGACGCATTCTTTCTCTCTCTCTCTCTCTCTCTCTTTCTAAGGTACAGATTTCTCGTCACATTTAAGAACCTGTTTTTCTTCAATTTATTGTAATTAAATTTTAATTATTACCACACATTCAACAACCTATTAATCTCATTTCTTTTTATTTTCTTTAGTTTTATTTCTTTTTGCTAGATAGTTCTACTTTATTCTAAGGTGCTCTAATCTTTGACTCATCAAATAGTAAAGAAATAACTTCAGAAAAGTTGTCATGACAAATATTGTCATTGCCTTATTGTTAGCTAGCTGTTACCCGCGACTTCGTGCGCGAAGAATTTCAATTAGTCTTTTTTTAATTCACGAGTGTAAATGTTTTGTTGTATTTTGAAAGGGGAAAGTAAAAGTTCTGACGGTTGATAATACTTAATTGGACAGGTTACAGGAGTGTACAATACACGTATGCTGATATAGTTATGTAAATTGTTTATCTATGATTATATACTTTTATATACAACGTTATTTGCACGGATGTAGAGGTTGTGTGGGCTGTACACACGTGAACAGGCCACATATAGTTGCCCATGGGAAAAATATGGTTTTTACAAATGTACGCCTGCCACTTGCAGTGTCTGGCCCTGAGCCTCGCAAATGATATTTTTAGAGGGATTTGTTACCTTTTGAACTGAGATGATAAATCCTTCTGTGTTATCGGAAGACGTGGAATTAAAACACTCTCTCTTCTCCCTATATCAGTCATGACAGTAGCTTTCACGACGTTTGTACCTAGGTGTGTAATTTGTAACCGTGTGTCATTGCGCAGTCTCAATATATAGAGGTTACGTATTAGTAGTACTGGCACACAGACTTTCAATCTCGGCTTGTCGGAAGGTGCCCCTGACAATTCTAAGATCTTGAAGAGCTCTACAGATGATGATGTTCCTTGTTAATGCCCATTACCGTATCTACAGAAGGATATTCTGTAATATCTCACTGTGAAAATTAAACAAAACATCGAGAGAATAATTCACTAACGTCATTGGATCACTGTGTAACCGTATTAAAAGCTGTAAACGCTACCACAACAGGAAACCGGAAGTGTAAAGTCTCCTTTGTTGTTTATGGTCAAAAGCAATATTTTCTTATATTAACTTTAACACTGGCAAAAACCCGCGCGCGAAACAGTAATTTGGCTTGAATTTATTTCTATAAGAATAAAAAGTATTGTTAGAAATCACGTTAAAAAATATTTTTAAACCTTTATAGCAATCAGACAAAACATTTCATCGCAATGGAATTAATAGCATTAAAAAGATCATTTTCTGGCCTTTAAAATGGCATAAAAATAATTGTTGTCTAATAAAGATTTCAGAAGTTATTGGCAAAAAACGTCTAAGCATTAGGCTTAAAAGCTACTAATGTTCGTTATTTAATTAAATATCTTAAAAACTAATTAACTCTGAAAGTTGAAAATAGCACGTTTGACCTAACTACCGTTCACCGTTTAGGAGGAGTTCTTGTGACCGACCGATCGACCGACAGATACATGTAATTTCTGCCTTATTTTTTAGATATTTATAAACATAAGCAAAATTTTCAGAAATAAAGATAAATTAGTTCAAAGTCTAACAGTTTCCAATCAGCGAAGTAGGTATAAATTTGCGTTATTTCAAAATCGTCTGCACGTAAAATTTAAAAAATTAATAAAAATTGAATTCAAACTGTCACAAAAATGAAATTGGTATCATTGAAAAGGTACAATTTTTATCTTTAAGATGGTATAAATATAATTTGTATCGGACAATTTGTTCCGAAGTTACAGTGGAAAAAAGGATTAAATGATAGTTGATTTTAAAAATAATTTATTCCATATGTTTTCGCATTCCTGAAGTATCACGTGACAGTTTATTAAAAAATAAAAATCTTCATCGCGAATCGCGGAGTCAATGGGCTTTCTTTCTTAACTATTTTTAATCTGTAGTCAAAATTAATTAATTTAACGTGATTTCACCTAGCCTATGTCCGTTCTTGGGTTTCAAGCTACAACTCTGCCAATTTTCATCCGAATCGGTTTTGTAGTTTGGTCGTGAAAGCTTAACAAATAGACAGACAGACAGACAGGCACACTTTCGCATTTATTATATTACTAGCTGTTACCCGCGACTTCGTGCGCGAAGAATTTGAATTATTCTTTTTTTTAATTCACGAATGTAAATGTTTTGTTGCATTTTGAAAGGGGAAAGGAAAAGTTCTGATGGTTGATAATACTTAATTGGACGGTTGACAGGAGTGTACTGTACATGTATGCTGATATAGTTATTTAAATTGTTTATCTATGATGATATACTTTTGTATACCACGTTATTTGCACGGATGTAGAGGTTGTGTGGGCTGTACACACGTGAACAGGACACATATAGTTGCCCATGGGGAAAATATGGTTTTTCCAAATGGACGCCTGCCACTGTGTGTCATTGCGCAGTCTCGGTATATCGAGGTTACGTATTAGTAGTACTGGCACACAGACTATCATTCTAGGCTTGTCGGAAGGTGCCCCTGACAATTCTAAGATCTTGAAGAGCTCTACAGAATATGATGCTCCTTGTTAATGCCCATTACCGTATCTACAGAAGAATATTCTGTAATATTCACTGTGAAAATTAAACAAAACATCGAGAGAATAATTCACTAACGTCATTGGATCACTGTGTAACCGTATTAAAAGCTGCAAATGCTACCGCAACAGGAAACCGGAAGTGTAAAGTCTCCTTTGTTGTTTATGGTCAAAAGCAATATTTTCTTATATTGACTTTAACACTGGCAAAAACCCGCGCGCGAAACAGTAATTTGGCTTGAATTTATTTCTATAAGAATAAAAAGTATTGTTAGAAATCACGTTAAAAAATATTTTTAAACCTTTATAGCAATCGGAGAAAGCATTTCATCGCAATGGAATTAAAAGCATTAAAAAGATCATTTTCTGGTCTTTAAAATGGCATAAAAATAATTGTTGTCTAATAAAGATTTCAGAAGTTATTTGCAAAAAACGTCTAAGCATTAGGATTAAAAGCGGCTAATGTTTGTTATTTAATTAAATATCTTAAGAACTAATTAACTCTGAAAGTTGAAAATAACACCTTTGACCTAAAAATATGCTCTAGAATGCCGTGTGTAAATTTCACGTCGCTACCGTTCAACGTTTAGGAGGAGTTCTTATGACCGACCGATCGACCGACAGACAGACAGATACATGTAAATTCTGCCTTATTTTATGGATACTTATAAATATAAGCAAAATTTTCAGAAATAAAGGTAAATTAGTTCAAAGTCTAACCATTTCCTAGCAAATGAGTAGCTATAAATTTGCGTTATTTCCAAATCGTCTGCACGTAAAATTTAAAAAATTAATAAAAATTGAATTTAAAATGTCACAAAAATGAAATTGGTATCATTGAAAAGGTAAAATTTTTATCTTTAAGATGGTATAAATATAATTTGTATCGGACAATTTGTTCCGAAGTTACAGCGGAAAAAAGGATTACGTGATAGTTGATTTTAAAAATAATTTATTCCACATGTTTTCGCATTCCTGAAGTATCACGTGACAGTTTATCCTTAATCCTTAATCCTTAATAATATAATAAATGCGAAAGTGTGTCTGTCTGTCTGTCTGTCTTTCTGTCTGTCTGTCTGTCTGTCTGTTTGTTAAGCTTTCACGACCAAACCACAAAACCGATTTGGATGAAAATTGGCAGAGTTGTAGCTTGAAACCCGAGAACGGACATAGGCTAGGTGAAATCACATTAAATTAATTATTTTTGACTACAGATTAAAAATAGTTAACAAAGAAAGCCCATTGACTCCGCGATTCGCGATGAAGATTTTTATTTTTCATTCTACTGTCACGTGATCCTTCAGGAATGCTAAAACATGTGAAATAAATTATTTTTAAAATCAACTATCACGTAATCCTTTTATCCGCTGTAACTTCGGAACAAATTGTTCGATACAAATTATTTTTATACCGTCTTAAAGATAAAAATTTTACCTTTTTAATGATATTAATTTTATTTCTGTGACTTTTTTCATTCAATTTTTATTAATTTTTTAAATTTTACGTGCAGACGATTTTGAAATAACGCAAATTTATACCTACTTCGCTGCTAGGAAACGGTTAGACTTTGAACTAATTTATCTTTATTTCTGAAACTTTTGCTTATGTTTATAAATATTTATAAAACAAGGCAGAAATTACATGTATCTGTCTGTCTGTTGATCGATAGGTCGGTCACAAGAACTCCTCCTAAACGGTGAACTTTAGCGACATGAAATTAACACACAAGGTGCTATTTTCAACTTTCAGAGTTAATTAGTTCTTAAGATATTTAATTAAATAACGAACATTAGCCGCTTTTAAGCCTATTGCTTAGACGTTTTTTGACAATAACTTCTGAAATCTTTATTAGACAACAATTACTTTTATGCCATTTTAAAGACCAGAAAATGATCTTTTAATGCTATTAATTACATTGCGATGAAATGTTTTCTCTGATTGTTATTAAGGTTTAAAAATATTTTTGTAACTTAATTTCTAACAATGACATCAGAAATAACCCTTGTTGTTTGGGACAGCACAGAAATAAAATTATACAACCGTAAGTACCAATTGAAAATTCAACAAAAGAATACATACAAATTCCAAGTAATAACAGCAAAAAAATGACTGTTACTTTAAAATTTCTTGATATTCAATCTACTGGTGTTTACTTGTTCGTCTGTAGTAACTCCCATTGCTAAGAGACTGAGATCAAAATTTCAGTAATCTCTTTTCACAAATATCCGGTGCAAAAAATTAAAATAATTATGTAAATGTTTTGATCACATCATTCACTACTCATTTTTTCTTACTTACATTAAAATATGATTTCTGGTTACATTATTTGCATTTAGTTTTTACTTATGATTTTGACTATAATTTGATTAAATAAATTTAAATTGATTTACATTAAATTTATTTTCTTTATACATTAAAAAGAATACAAGTGAGCTAAACAGAAAAAAAAACTGGCCCATAGAGCTGATCGCTGCCAAAGGTGACTAGCTTTATATAAATTAAATGAAACAAGTTTATTCAAACTGGAAGAAAAATGCTTAACTGTTAGGTCCTTCAGTAAAAATACATTTAGATAGCATCTTTTAAACCTTTGAATTTCTTGGAATAAATAGGAGAGAGTTTTTGCACCCATTTCAAGAAATTAGAAAATAAGATCTTTATTCTTCTGACAGCACATGGAATAATATATTCTTGCGTTCCTCATCAAATGTGAATCCTTACAGTGGGAAGGAAAGTAAAATCATCTATACAGGGTAATCACAGGGCAGGTACATTATTTCACGTCAGGAAGGGATCTAAAAAGCTAGAAATTCATGATCAGATCCTTTAGTTGTAATTTCATCGCGTCGCTCCAAAACCTGTCGTCATGGAAAAATCCAAAGATACTAATGTGGTGTGATCTGAAAGTTTGATTTCATCTTCGTCTGATATCCATTTGGAGGTTACCAAACTGAAATACGTCCGTGGGGAGGGGGAGCGAGACTCTCTGGCCAAAAGCTGAAAACCACAAAATGTGAAACTGTAGGCAGGAAAGGGCAGTGAGGCTCCCTTGAGAGTGGGGTGGGGGGTCTCCGTTTTCATAACGGAGGAAGCGCAGTAAACCCCAGAGAATACGAGATCAGTTGTGTGTTTGCATGGAGCCTCATTGAATGACCAACCTAATGGATGGGATGAAAATTGGAATGTCGAGTGCCAACAAGCCATTTGTGGGAGCAGTCTCACCGTGAATGTCCAGCTGAGGCTTAGTAGTTATACCCAGCAACAAGGAGGAAAAAAAAATTGAACTATAGTGTGTTGAAGATTTGTACAGACTTATTCAGAGTAATTCTTATGTTATTACATCTGAATTGTTAGAGCTGCTGTTATTGTCATCCTATTATTTCTATTCCAATAAGCCTCAAGATATAGATATATAATTTTTCTGCTCTAATACTCAGTTGAGGATTCACCAAATTATATTAATGTCCATTCTATATCAATATACTGTAGCAAAATATACTTATTGTTACCTATGAAATGCCTTTCTTCTTATATCTAAAATATATCTTCATTTAGAAACAACTTTCGATATTATTAAAATATATATATAATTATTTTTTTAAATCTATTTATGAATCTTATTTTTATATTATTCATAATAAAGTTTAGAAAAATCTGTTTATGAAACTGAACTCGTCGCAATTTAATAGCATCGATCCAAGCATATAGAAATCTTCGAATGTATTTGGTAAATTTAATTTTCATTTAGTATTTTATATTTAATACAAAACAGCAATCTTCATCTTCCATCCACCTTAAATTATGAAAGTTGAAAAAACAATCAATAATAATAAACATGTTACTTTCTTAATTTTACTGTTTCACTTTTACTTTTTTCTTTTTTTTTAAATTTCATAAATTGTTCTAACAGAAGAAAATTAAATGAAAATCTGATTTCCACGGAGACAAACCAATTAACTTTTTTGAATCTACAACATTTGAGAAAAATTACTAAGTCAATCTA
>BGPR01000140.1:1174647-1204303 GCA_013235015.1 Araneus ventricosus | reverse complement strand
TCTGTATAAAGATCTTAGTAGAATGTTTTACTTGATTACATTTTTTATCAACTTTCTCTTCCTCTCCTACGATAAAAATGTTTTATTCTGAAAGAATTCTCATTTTGTTCCTAATTTTTGTTTGCACTTTAAATGAAAGGAAATTTTTTTTATTTAAATAAATAAATTCTTCTTTAAGGAAACTACTTCTTTACCGACATCTTTCTCGAAATCCGATGTAAATATTTTCTTATTTCTGAAGGCTTAAAAACGTATAAGTTCTTTCGAAAAAAGAAATGCCTCTTTACTGCTTCTTTTAATGCTTTAAAAACTCCATTTTTACGATTAATCCATTTACCCACATAAGGATGCGGGGATTTATTTACATTGAAGGATAGGTAGGAGAATTTCAGTTGTTTGTCTTGGAAATTAGAACTGCTCTTTGCTCTTGGATTAACTTCCCAGATGGAATGAAGCTTGTTTTCGTTGGGATTATCCTTCTCTGCTGACCTAGTGTGTTCTTCATATACAAATCGATTTGAAGGGCGATACTTACGGCTAAAATGCATCATCGATTTCAGGCGACATCCTTCACAGGGAAAGATTTCAGCACTTAATTTTGAGCATTATCAGTAGAATTTCTTTATGACACATTTTATGAAGATACATATGCACAAATCTGGCTCCTTGAAATTTCATCATTTCGATGCAAAAATATCCGGATAAGATTCCAAAATGTTTCAGATAGCAAAATATCTGATATAGACAAATTGATGCATTAACTTATTCAACCAGCGAGGCGCTTATTTCGTATATGATGATTCTATAGAAAAATATTTAAGATTTTTAAAGCAAAAGAATACAGTGAATAAGCTTGCTTACTTTCTAAGATGCGTTAACCCTTTCCGGCTCAAAGCAATAAAGTTTGTTAAATATGATGAAAAACATCATGAATGGGCTTAGTTTATTGTTTAGACATAGAATTTACAAAAAAAACCCTCTTTCTGAGGAGGGGTCGTTGTCCCTCTTTCGGGGCACTCCCTCATATGAGAACCCCTTTGGACAAAGCCATCTTGATAAGCTCAAAAAATAATGTTAAATCTTACACAAAATCATAAATTAGCAAACAAAATCAAAAAAATCTCCGAGTTAAGAAATTTGGGCATTTTAAATCTATAATTTTTCCGAAATAAAAGCGAAATTTCATGGTGCTGCCATCTACATTCTAAAAGGAGAACTATCAGCTGCCTTTTCCTGCAATTTTCCGGGTTTCAAATTGGAAACGGATTTTTTTAGAAAATTTTAAAGTTGTTGTTCTCTTTTGAAACCACTGTGACGGAAAAGATTAAGAAACGTGGTATTTCTTTCTTCCAGCTTCTCCTAACCGACTTGGATGGGGAAATGCAGTCCAAAAGGCATAGAGTATTCGCAAAGACAATAAAGATGGTGAAATATGAGATCGATTTGTTGACCAAATGATGTCGCAGTTGTGTTGAGGGAAAGAATCGAAGCTTATCGACTCCATTCATTGCAATTTTTCTTTTACCAAATGATTTCTTCTTGGTGGTGAGACGATAACTAAAATCTGTGGCCTATTTCGGGAGCTTTTTTCCGTAAATGTTACATTCTGATGGGAAAGACTCTTTTCACCTTTAAAACAAAGAAGTGTGTTTCATGGAATTTCTACCAGTGTTTATATATACCTACTTCACCTAAAAGATATTTTTTGGCAATTTTATTTTTAAATAAACGAAATAGCAAATAACTAAAGAAATAATTGCTAGGAATTTTTCGCTGTCTTTATTTCTGCTTTTATTTCACATTAAAAAGATTAATCGAGATTGATTCATTAAAATAATCAAACCTGAGTATTTAAAAATAAAAATCATTCTTCAGAATCTATAATAATAAATATGACTTTTTAAATATATCCCTATATATGAAATGTTAAGCCGAAATCTGTAACATTTACATGAAAAGTAATTTTTTGGACTTATTTAAAACTCTACACATATGTGTTTGGTTCATCCTTTTCAAAATACAGTCGGACCTCTATTTAACGAACCTCTATTTTGCAAATTTCTCTATTTTGTGAACTTTTTCTTGAAACCAAGAACATTTTGCGAATTTCTACGTAAAATAACCTCCAAATAGTGAAGTGCATTCTCTATTTAACGAACTTTTTCTTGTGATCCAATATTCTTTTTCTCCCTATTTCTCAAAATATTTCTAAGCATTTCAAACTTATTCTTTCTTTTAACACATGGTGATCAATGACCTTGAAGCTGGAAAATGTCAAAGCGAAAGTGCTTGAGCATCAAAGAAAAAAATTTAATTCTTCATGAGGTGGATAAAGGCGTGAAAAAAAAGGATATTGCTTTAAAATTTGGCATTCCTCCAAACAGCTTATCAACCATAATAAAAAAAATCGTGATAAGATACAAAATTATGATTCATCGAATTCTTGTTCAAAACGTTTAAAAGCATGTGTCTATGAAGATGTGTATGAGGCAGTTTTGAAGTGCAAAGTACAGTATGAAAAATAAAAACAATACAGCAATGAATTGCGATGAAGACGAAGATGATGAAGATGAAAATGATCATGATGCAGAAATCAACAAACCTTCGTATGATGAAATGCTAAAATTCATTAATTTTAATATAAAATTATTTTTTTAATTGAAAATACCGTGTATTCCCGGACAATGTTTTGTTTTATTCTTGTTTTCCTTTCAGATTTCTTTTTGATGGGTAAAATACATAAAACAAATAAATATTAATTTACAAAGTAAAGGTGTGATTAATTACTTTTTTAATAATATTTAGTGTTTATGAATTGAAAATCTGTTTTATGTAGTTTAAAGTATTTTAAAAGGTGAATCTCTATTTAACGAATTTTCCATATAACGAACTTTTTTTCGGGATTTAGCGACTTCGTTAAATAGAGGTCCGACTATATCCAATTTTATTTTAATACTCTTGGAATTTGGAAAGTTTATAGCGATCAAAATTATGAATTGAAATTCGCAAATTATTAGGCGATAGCAAATTTCAGCGTTGCTCGCCCACGTATGGCACCAGGATCTAAAATGTAATATGTTGCTTAATTCTGATGAATTTTAGTTGAATGATTCAACTTATCATGGTTTTTAAACTGATATATTGACGATAAAATGGAATTGATATTACTTTTGATTAAATAACAAGCCTTAATATTGATTGTGCATTTATCAATGAAAAGCATTTAGGTCGAAATTATAACCTCTTTATTATGTAACTTTATCGGTTTAGCAGGTGTCTGATAAGGTGATGAAGACCTCAAGTTCAAGTTTCGCCCACAGTAATAGAGACACTATAGTCAGACAGGAAAACGTATTTCATTCTAGAAATATATATTTTCTT
This sequence comes from Araneus ventricosus, assembly GCA_013235015.1. Lineage (NCBI taxonomy): Eukaryota > Metazoa > Arthropoda > Arachnida > Araneae > Araneidae > Araneus > Araneus ventricosus. The sequence continues at coordinate 1,200,922 of BGPR01000140.1, read as the reverse complement.
ACATACCATAATTTTTACATGCTTTCCCTTTGAGCATTTCCCATACACATATTTATTACACCGGAATCAGATTTAGTTAATCTGTTATCTGAAGAACACTTCGTACTTTCTTTTTATAAGAGTCAATGGCGGTATAGAAATAATAATAAACATTATCATTGCAAATATCGATAGTAGTAAATGAGAAATTGAATAGGACGTTTGGCTCTAGAATGTTGATGAACTTGGTTGTTTATCAATTTATGACTATGTAGAGAAAGGAATTTTGACATAAACAGAATTATTGAGTTATTAAACAATAAAATAGATGCAGGATGTTCTTGATTTGAGAAAAAAAATTATCTTTTGAAGCTAGCAGTGCAATATTTTTTTCCTCCAAATTCACCTAGCGAACATCAAACATTCAAAGCAACTGTTGCTTTGAATGTTTGATGTTCGCTTAATATATCATAATAATATATATTATGATATATTAATATATAATAATGTTTTTCTTGATATATCCTTTCTAATATATCGATTAGAAACGATATATTAAGAAAATTCCTTCTATTTTTCAAATGTGATCTGAAATCAGTATTGACGGGATGCTACTTGTAAAATCAATATTTACATGTGAATCAGCTGGAAAACGGATAATAAATATATACTAATAATTTCTTAGGTTTTTAAGAAACGCCTTGATATCGGATTACCACAAGAGTATTTAAATCCAGAAAGAGGTGGAAGAAAACATATTTTTTCAATCATAAAAGTCAAAATTTTAATTACAAGGAGATTAAAATTTTGAGTTTTTAAAAGATTTTGAAATTTATTTTAAATTAAAATCTTAATAGAATACTCTTCTTAACGTATTTGACAGTAATAGAGCTTTGAAGAGAGAAGCAAAACAGCATATCAGCTTTCAACTTCAGTTCAGAGTCTGAAATATTAGGCATATGTTTTTTGATTTTTAGGTCTACTTATGTAAAATAGGGTAAAAATAAAGCTTCCCATTGCCAAGATTCTTATAAATATTTTTTAAACTGGCAGCTATTTCCACTTTTATATTCTTTCCAGTCTTTTCAGTATTCGATGAATTCTTAAAAAAATTAATGACTTTAGAAATAAATTATTTACTACTGAGAAATTGAGAAAAATTATATTTTTACCCATTTCGTATAGAAGGCCATCGTAGTTTTATATTTTAAGGTTTGTGTTTTTAGATATAAAAGCGAGTCACAAGTTAGAATCCTTTAAAATGTATTGTTTAAAAATAAATGCCTTAAATGATCTGAAAAAATTTCCATTGCATGAAGGTTTAAATGAGAGTAAAAAGCCGAATCGTCTTTAAAACGTTAACCGAAAAGAAAAATTCGAGGAACAGCAATTTATATATCTCTTAATTTACTCGATTACAGACCCGCAAATGCTAAATTATAATGAAAAAAATCAAAAAAGATAAAACAAAGCGCAAATTTTCCATATAAATGAAAATTAATAAGTTGCTTAAGTTTATTACCTGTCACACTGTCCATAACTTAATTTGACGAAACTAAATCAACACTCGTCTAAAAATTTAAGATTAATTTAACTAAACCTTGTTTACCCTAATATTAACAAGCTTAATAAACTACTTGGGCGTTATGTCCAAGAAGCAAATGGCTGTTGCATGACGTCAGAACAATGAAAAAGTATGAAATCGAAAGTTATTAAAAAAATAAATTAAATTAAATCTACGAAAAATAAATAAAAGTGGAGAAAAGTAAATCAATTCTAAAAATTCGAAATACAATTGTCCAATTTTAGTAACTTATGAACTGCGATTGTAATTTTCCTCGAAGATTTTTATTTCATTTCGACATTGATGTCTTGATTACACGCAAGTTTGCTTAAGCATCGAAATGGAACATCTGTTACAAGAAATAGCTGACAGTCTAATTTCATCTCGAAGGTCTTAATTAGATAAAATTACTTTAATTCTGAATTATAACTTGGAACATTACAACGAAATGTACTTTGATTTAGATGATCTCAGTATTTCAAAATGTTTAATAAAATGCCAATAATCATATTATTCATCATTTTAAATTTATTATTTGTCTCCATAGTCATTTCACTACAGATTATTTCGCAATTTTGTGACGTATATTACTACAAATATTGATGACTAAACTCCGTAGCTTTACAAATTTCAAAAATAATTATTATTATTATGATTAAACAGATGATTTTTTTTCTTCTGTAAATTAGTATAACAAATCATTAGTAAATTAGCTTAAGAGATTACTTATTTTGCATGATCCAAAAGGAAGAAAAATATTTTCCATGATTTATTAATTTATACTACAATAAATATATTTTACGAATCACTATTACAACACAATTTAACATAAATGATATGTCTAGGAACAAAATAGGATCTGGTACTTTTACTCTTTTTTAGTTTCATTACAAGCCCAAAATTTGTATATTTTTAGCTTGCAAGGATTACTCAAAATGTTTATTTTTATACGTTTCAGTATTCCCATCAAGGGATTATTAATAGTCATATCCTTATTGATTTGTAAGGAAATGTGGCGCCATCTATAGAATATACGTTTTATTAGAAGAGACATTTAATGCTGACTATTGTGTAAACATATCTTTTAATCACCTCTGCTATTCAAATTTATTGCCTTTAAAATAAAACGTTAAAAATAAGATGAAACATATTCGATGTATCTTTGTTTTAATATTATATAATAAATGATAAAATAAAAAATAAAATTCATTTGATAAATTTAATTAAATTAATTGATATTATATATAAACATAAATATTTTTTAATTATCATAGCTGTTTCTAAGACATAACCACGTCTATCCAATAAGACTTAACACTCCATGATGATAAGCAATAATAAAATTAAACAGATGTTCGGAATCTATCTGTGAAGAAATTAATCAGAGTTTCGTACTATAAAAATATATATTAAAAATAAATTCAAACCTAAAAGCTCACATTCGGATTACTTTTATGCACCTAATTATACTAGAAATGACATTTTATATGTAAAACAGAGAATTTGACAGCCATTAAAATATTACTAATTTAAAAAGTGACAAAATGATTAGCCACAGTAAAGTTCTCATATTTAAAAATTTTTAACCCTTCCCACAAGAAACATGTATCAAAGTACAATAGAACAAATCGGTAAAAATCAAAGATAAGACATGTTTAATTGCATACATAGTATTATCATTTAGCAAGTGTTTCAAAAATGGAATGTGTTTTGAATCAAACTGATTAATAGAAAAGACAGATGCATACTTAAAAATAATTCGAATCCTAACTGACAAAGGCAGTTCAGAACAATAGCATTATAATATGTCTTGTTAACCTCTGGACTAGAACCTTTAAGGCTAGAACTTTTCATTACAGATGTTAAGAAGAATTTTGAGAACTTCGGCGAAATCCTAAACATCGTTTTAAGACGGTGATTTCAATAAAGAAACAAAAAAATTCACTTTAATCCTTCGGAAAATAATTCTTGCCGTCTGTTATTTCCACTGCCTTTAGGGTTATTATATTTGTTCTCCTTGAACTGCAATCAATGAAACTATCGGGCACGTAGTGGTCAATAGGTCAGGGAGTAATATATTATCCAGAGTATGATTAGAGATCGCACAGATTAGTTACAGGAGAGGTGTGAAATTCTAATAGTTTTTACTAGTCTGTATGTAGAGAGGAAAAATCTGCAATAATGGCCATTTTAATGACACATAAGGAAAAGGTTAAATTTCATTGTTCCAACAATGTGGAAATTTCTTTTAATAATCAGCAAACTCGATGAAGGGAAACAAAAAAGTGTTCGGAAAAGTTTTGTAAATGTTCCTATTCATATTTTTTAAAATGTTTCTTAACATTGTTAATCAAAATAATATTTGTTGGACGGTGTCAAACAGCAACTCGCTAGGAAAAAAATTCCCTCGCGTCCAGACCATAAAAAATTAAACGCAAATGGAAGCAAAAAATAAAATAAAATGGATATCCCTGCTTTATGTAACCTTGAGAATTTAAATCACTTTTATACTCTTTGCAAAGGCATCATTAAAATTGTGAACTGGAAATTTGGGTATGCTGGTTCACATGCCTTCGTCCTTTGACCGTGACTCAAAATTGAAAAAGCCCATCCCAAAATATCCTTCAGGTAGCTTCAAAGCGGGATGGTAACGCAGCTAACTAGTTTACCAGCAACATTTAAGAATAAACTAGCGAAGATAGCTTAACCCTTAAAGGCCCAGTGTTGTCTTTAAGCAACATGCCCAATTTTGTCTTCTAAAATCTTGAGAATAAGATTGAAGCTCTAATACCTGTTGTTGCTAATATAATACATTCTTAAAATGCTATTAAATTAATTTACAACATATAGATAGCAGCCTGAAAAAAAAGATTAATTGATGTTCTTCACTTGAAGCTGCATCTTTTATGCTTTGTTTGAACGCTTGAGAGTACCATATTTTATTCTACAATATTGAAGGAAATTCCTTTATCCATATTATTATTTATTAAAATTCATCTGTGTTTGACATTATAGAATTTTATCAAGGAAATTTTTTTCTGAAATATAGCCAGTTATTGGAAGTTGGTAACAAACAGTTTTTTAGCAGTAAACCATACTTAAAACAAAATAGAATTTTTAAAAGTATTTTTCCATGCTTTAATTCAAGAATGAAAGTCAAAAACCATTTTAAAATCAATTTTTAAAAAATCGGGCTTTTAAGGGTTAATTTCCCTCTCAGTCTAGTCCTAATAAGGGGTAGTAGGAAATAAACAAGTCATTGGATAATAAACCCCCCATAAAACTATGCTAAGGGCTCTGGTTATCTATGCACTTATGTCACTGATTTATATTGCTGTGGTCTGAAATTACAATAAAATTACTAGCGTCATTAAATACCATGGTGTGTTAGGAGTCTAAGTTGTGGCGGTAGTGCAATTTTTCATAATTAGGGCTATAACAAAATGTGGTGCTTTGCTACAAAATAATATAATAAAACCAAAAGTTTTTCGAAACTAATTCTTTTCATTAAACAGTTTTCCCTTCTAATACTTAAAATAAACAGTAATGAGGTCAATAAGCATGCTAATTATAATAAAATTAAGGTGCAATTAGTTTCATTAATTCTATTATTTTTATATCGCATCATTTTTTTTATTTTTACCGCCATCTTAAACTCTCGTTATTAAAGGTAATACGGTTTTTATTGTTTACTGACAATCAGTATCCATTAACCCAATTATTTTTAATTTTCTTTATAATTACAAAATTTCCGCTACGCAATAAATCATGCCAAAATGTAATTTTATGCGACACCATAAATACCAGGAAGGTCTTTTAAATCGGAGTTTACACTGAAAGCGATAACACGACTTTAACGCTCAAATTCTCCTTTGAAGATTCATTCCCAAATCCTTGTAGTTAGTTTTTATTCGTGGCACCGGAGTTAAGATTGTTTTCTTTTGTTAAACGGACATCTAGCCTTCTATTTTGTCACAAAGTATGTAATGATACACTTTGTTTCACAATACGAATTTTCAATTTTGGTTTAATCATATTATTTTTATTTGAGAGATTGGCTTTTGTTATATCTGCATGTTACGCATGCTGTATTCTATTATTTTACTCTGTTCTATTTCGTATTAGTAATTTATTCTGTATTTTAGCTACTCTGCAAAGCTTTAACCCTTTGCACTCGAGAGGTGAAGCTCACTCACCAAATGATTCGATGGCGCAACTCGACAGGTGACTCTCGCTAACCACTTGGTTTGACGCGAAATCTCGATGCGCGGCAATTATTATTTATGTTTAATTTCTTTCAAGTGGTTCCTAAGCTCTTTGGGTACAATCTTATGAAGTGCAGAATGTCATCTCTTCAAACGGAGATAAGATTTCCTTGTCTCGACTCAGTCCGCGATATAGGACCGGAATGCGTTTTCGGCGTTAGTTTTCGCCCGACCAAGCCTGGGTCTTTTTTTGACCCGGCATTTGAATTGTTTGAGCTCTTACGATGTTTCTCCTCTATCGAGGAATGACTTCTGTGTGTGTATGTTGCGCTGGAGATATCAGATACTAGTTGGGTCTACGGAAACCCAGGTTGGCTCTCGACGGTCTATTTTCCGAGATCAGTTCGAACTTGACAGTCTTGCCAAAAGGATTAATATTTAAAAATTACCTTCTTAGACACGTAAAGATAGATAAAATGTTAAAATATAAAAGTTTCATACATTAATTTGTATGTATAACTTTTAAAGTTAGAGGTAAGAAATTCACCAAGAATACGAAGAATCGTCTCGAGCTGCTGGTTCGCCCGAGTAAAAAAAGCCTCGAGTGTAAAGGGTTAACTTACAGCATTACCACTAGGTGGTGTTACTGTATTTTTGTTTATATTTTGTTACTATGATTTCATTCTGCTTTCAATATCCGCAACCACGTGACTCCTGTTTTTAACATGATAAAGTTTATAGCATGGAAACCATTTGTAAATCGGGGATGTTTCAAACGACACACATGAAGCAAGAATTGTTCGCTCTACTGGTCAGACCGTTGGATTTAGCTACAAAATTTAACAGGTAGTTACTTCTTGGGTAGTAGGTGCTCTCATTAAGAAAGGGTTTTACAAAATCCAATTATATTTTTAATTAATTAAAAACCAATCGAAATTTTAAAGTTTTCCCACAATTAATACAGGGTGACACTTTAAAATTAATGTAAGTGATGTAAAGATCTTTACTCACAGAATGCAAAGGAGGATGCATTTAAGCCAGACGAAAATGAAACAGACGAATTAAGTCTAGATCTCCTCCCCCCCCCACACTACTTTTCTCCGCTCGGTCGGGACACTTTTGTAATCGAACTACTGTAGCATACAGATTTGTTTTTTACTTTTAACACTGCAGATTATGTCATGTAAAATAGTGTAAATAGAGAGAATTTAGGTTTTTAACTCATTATTTCCATTTCATTCATGGTTCAAACACATCATCCCTTAGCTTATGATTCCGGAGTGATTAATCGAACTTGTGAAATTCCAGCAGAACTTCAACCTACATCAAATGCACAAGTAATGAAATTTACATCAACACTGTGGTATTAATTTATTTCTGCCTCATGTTGTGTTCACACAACAACCTCTTTTTTCTAGGCTTTAAGTTATTATTTAAAAAAACAATGAATTAATAAATTTTAGTCTTCAGAAAACAATTCTAAAAGTAAAGAACACATTTAAGTGTTCAGTTGAATCGGTACAGGTCTAATCTAGGTTCAATTTACAAAAATAATATTGATGCCTACATGAAGATTTTTTCATGTTACCGAATTTATTTATATTTGTCATAGAAACACTAGGAAAAGAATGCTTGCATTTTTTAATTAGTATTAATAACATTAAAAGTTTATTTTATTGCCATTGCTTCCTTAACAGGAATCACTTTAGGTATTTCAATAAATGTCTAAGAGTTATTTACGTGTTTACAAAAATATGAAATTTTCAATTTATGACCAAAATTTCTTCAATGATTTTTTTATCTTCAATAGATATAGAAAGCACTCTTCACTGCATTCATATTGTGTTCATTTCAAAATTATGAATGTTATTCCGCATATTCCACTTAAGGGAATGTAGGATAAAACGGGTAGATAAGACTCGAAGGCCTGTTGAAGCTAAAGGCATATTGGCGTAGAGGTTGTCAAACTTTATTAAAATAATCAATGTTTAACAGAGTACAATATATTGTTTCTGAAAAATCAGTTTCATAGTTTAAATCATATTTTTTTTTATTACCAAAACGTGAAACCATCCTGTTTTATCTCACTAGTGGGGTAAACCCGGGTACACATGTTAACTTTAGTTACACATTTTAACATGTTAACATAAGAAATTAGCAAAACTAGATTTTCAGTGAAAAGTAGCAGACATTTTTATTACATATGACAATTTAAGAATATTAGTTATAAAATTCACACATAAAGCAGTTGTCTTATTTCTCCGCGCCCCTAAGCTTTCCTGTGCCCAGCTAAAACAATTTCTTCAGTGGATCCACCCTTTGCAGTTATTTAAATTAGAAAATACATCATTAAAATGTAAACAATAAACGCCTGGTGTATTTTTATCGTCTTCAGTGGAAGAATCGTCAATACTATCTGGCCTGGTCTTGCGCAACTTGGAGTACCCGGTTTTACCCCGAATGCAGAGGTTATAAGAAACGAAGTAGAACTACACAATTATTGGAATAAATCCGTATGGTTTGATACGGAATATATCCTTAATAAACAAATAATAAGCTACACTATATATAGAGTTTCTAACTGCAATGATTATTTAGTAAGGATAGTTTAGAAACAAACGAACATTACAGAGAGTCTTGAAACAAATAAACCCTCACAGACGCAGTGAATTCAACAACAATAACACGGCCACTATTAGGATTCCTGCCATCTGTAGATGCATTTGTCAGGAGGGCCTGTGTTGGGAAAACATATAACCTCCATTCCGTGATCTGCTGCTAAGGTGACTTGACAATGTTGTGTTGACTTGACCAGGGCAGATATTGATAGTTGAACTGGATTCTATAGGAAAAATGAGGAAAAGAGAAGAAAAAAAAACGCAAGAGAATTTTCAGTAATTACAGTTGAAGGATGGCAGGAATTCGCATTAAGTCAGATCTGTAAGGATGAAGGGTCGGAGAGCTGCTTAGGTTCCATTCATTTCTTCGGAGAGAATGAAGAGCTTGTTGTAGGGGTCTTCAGTTTTTTTCCATTTCTGCAAGCGTCTGCTTGACGTTGGGAACTTTTGCAAGGATGAGTTGCATTTGTTTTTAAAAAAACGGAAGAGGTCAGCCTTGTTGATTTGAAAGCTTCCTTTGTCAGCTTCCTTGTTGATTTGAAATTCTGTAGGTAGTGGGATGTTTGCCAGTTCTTGAGAGGGAGGGAGGCCAGTATCTGTAGCTTCTGAAGTTGTAGGAGGCTGGATTCCTTGGTTCAGCGGTTTCATAGTGGCGGTACTTGGTTGTTTCCTTTCTTTCAGTACTGAGGCAAAGGTTTTTTCAGTAGAGACTTTCTTTATCTTGGGAAAATTCGGGCAGCCCCGGTATGACGCTGTGTGGGGACCCCCACAATTGGCACATTTCGGCGTGAATTCTGGATTCCTCTTGTTCGGGCACGTTCTAGAGTCGTGTTCCTCAGCGCAAAGAACGCATTTGGCAGTCATCTTGCATCCGGAACTGTGGTGATTAAATTTCTGACAGTAAAAACATTGCCCTACGGTTTTTCTCTCATATTTCTCCACAGTGATAATGAAGTAGTTGAGATTGTCCAGTTTGTAAATGTCCTTTAAATTGTCCGATTTCAGTAGGTGTACTTGAAAGATTATTAGGATTCCTTCATCTTGACTAGTACGGAGTACAATATACCGTTTCTGAAAAATCATAGTTTCATAGTTTAAATCATATATTTTTTAATAAAAAAAAGTGAAACCACCCGGTTTTACCTCACTAGTGGGGTAAAATCGGGTACACATGTTAACTTTATTTACACATTTTAACATGTTAACATAAGAAATGAGCAAAACTAGATTTTCAGTGAAAAATACTGTAGTAGTCAGAATCTGTCCGCCAAAAAGGCGAACTAATAGCGTCAGAATCAAGGTACCCGGTTTTACCCCAATCTCCCCTACTTAGTTTTTCTCTGATTGCAAGAAATGTTTCCGAAGAGTCATAATATAAATTATTGAAAAGAAATGAGGGAAAATCCACACTTTTTGGTTGAATATTAATTTAATAGGTTTACGAAAATTTTTAATGAGACGTTCCGATCCCTAAAATCCTAATAATTATACTACAAAATAGTGTTTAAATATTTTAATAAGGTAACCCGAATTCCCTACATTAATGAACAACACTGTGATAATGAAGCAAGTGTTATTGATTCTTTGTGGCATTTTTTTATCTTAAAGAAGCATCTGTTTAAGTTCTCATCATTTTTTATAAAAATGGCGAGTCCAGCCCTTCAATAATTCACATACTTTTACATACTAGAGATACATGCGTTTCTCTAAATGTTTTAATTAAATTTGATATTAAAGACCCTTATAACAACCTTTAAGTTAGTGATAAAGCAGACCTTACTGAAGGCAACAAGTCTCACATACCGCCCAGCTTGAACTTGATTTGTTGATCAACCTAAAGTGGTCATGGGTCGTTTTTGAGACAAATGTTGAGGATCATTTTCTCAGTAGGTAGTAAAAAACTCGATCTATCCCACAGTTCAATGACAACGTGAACATCCACGAAAATAACTTCCTCTGTAAAAGTTAGACTGTGTGGAACATTCTTCTTGCCTAATACCGGTAAGTTGAATAGAAAAATATCAATATTTTTTTATGGAAACTGCATATCATTTGATCAAAAACATTTAAGTTCCTGAAGTAAGTATACTAGTTTCTCTTTTTTTCAATTAAGTGCAAATTTTAAATCAATTCCTTATATAAAATGACTACATATTCGTACCGTCTAGAAACTAATCGATACGCTTAAATAAAAGAAGCTGATTGCATAGTTAAAATCGTAAATTTCTTAAACTTTTCCTTGTAATTTAATGCCTAAAATCAATAAATATATCAATAATGCATGGTAATTAACTATAACGGAAAGGGGTTTAGTTCAACGTTATTGTTTTCAAAATCTGCATTTTTATGTTGTTTTCATGAAAATTATACCCTTATTTGTATGTTAAAGTTGGAATGAAATGATTTTTAAAGAGTTTACTACAAAAAAATTTGCTTTACTTCAATTTCGTCACTGTAGTCAATGAAGATGTACTGGTGAGTTTCTGATAATATTAACCAATCAAATAAAATTCTTGGCTTTCTGTGAAAAAAAAATTTAAGTGTTCTCAAAGGGAACCATGTTCCTACAAGTACAATTTTTCAACTTTTTAGCGACAATTTGGTTTATTTCGAGACTTCTTGAACTATGGGTCATGACCCCAAGTAGGGTTATGTGGAGAAAGTTTGGAGCCCTGATTTTTACAATGAGGTTTTCTTTTAGATTCTTCCATCTCTGTACACAAAAATACTGAAGAAAATACCCTTTAACAAAAAGAAATTGTTATACTTCGTTGAAAAATTATTTGTTGAAACTTTTTAAAATTTAACATTAATTTATGTTTAATTTGCATATTTATTTTCCTTTTCTTGAAAACTTGAAGGATTTAAAGCATTTTTTATAAAAAAGCCAAATTTATAAAATTAAATTTGGGAAATAGATCAAATGGAGTCGTGGCGAAATCTGCAGGGTCAAAATAGATTCGGGAGAATTTTTTTCTCGTCTCAAAAGGAAGTCGTAAGTAGAAAAAAGTTTAAGAAGCCCTGATTTAATTTAGAATTTCCCTTTGATCTGAAAATTTCCGTTTGATCCCTGCTTCTATTATGGAAGCTTAGTTGTGGGAATGTGCCACGCATCTCAAGGAACTAAACTAATAATTAAAATTTTAATTTATTATTTAGTGACTAACAAAAAATATGAATCAATATCATTAATTGATGCTTACTATAATAAATTTCAACTAACATCTTACTACTTTTTTATACCTCAACAAACCTTGTTAAAATCCTCAACCTAGTTCCATGCCTCACTGTTTCCATTCCATAAATAATCGTGAATTGTATTACCTTAGATATCAAAGGACGTCAGAAAAAGTTGCTGGCCAAGCCCTTCTGATTCTATTCGCGATGTGTTTTGCGGTTTGTTGCTTCGACACATTTGGTGAAAAAACGCTGATTCTGCTACCTTCCTTTGTTACTTGGTTTCCTTTCGTAGTATAATTTCATCATCCTATTACATACCAATGTCTTGGAGACCCTCATTTGGAAGGAATACTTTTCACATAAATATTTCAATGTATTTTGAAGGTATTGTAACACACAAATGCATGCATTGAAGCCTTTTAATAAGATATTTCATCCGCAAAATAATCATTGTTTTGAAAGGCATGATTGAAAAGGGTAAAACTAAAATTTGTAGGATTTCCCCATCTACATTGCTTCTCTTGATATTTCTAAAAGTAATCCTTTTCTGTCCTGAAATTCCGAAAGGATTTCTTGACAGAAATATTTTTCCAAAACAAATTTTTATTCTCGAAAGTAAAACGTACGTTTGTAATAAAGCGCTCCTATTTTTCTTTGAAAAACCATTTACTTCTTAAAAGAAAATAGTTTACTCCAATAATATATGACTGGAAAATTCACTTTATTTCTATTTATATCTGACTTAGAAGAATGCACCTCAGACTTTCTTTAACCATCGGCTGGTAAAAGCGTCCGAAACCACAATAATAAAACATTGAAAGTATCCAGTAAATCGGTTTCGGCCGATAAAAGATTAATAAATTTTTATTTAATCTTTTCATAAATTAACTATCAAATTTTGAATTTATTTTCACATGCTTTTAATGAAATTGTCTTGTTTTATATTTGTAAATTTAATGATTATAAAAAAAGAAATTTTAAAATCAATTTTTCACTCACTTCCTGATTTCCTAGAGGTCTGAAATTCTCTACAGTTATGTGTTCTCGCTGACAATAAAATATTTTGTTGTCACCGGAATTTAACTGTTAAGAAATCGCTATTTTTCATCAAAATTTTATTTAGTTTTGATTCAATATGAGAATCGCTGTAAGTGCATTTCAGAAAAATGAAAACAAGTTTCCAGAATAATTATAATAATGAATCATGGAATAAAATAAAGACTAAAAAGTAGAAAATAATAAAAATAAAGTTTTGATTCAATATGAGAATCGCCATCTGTAAGTGCATTTCATAAAAAATGAAAACAAGTTTCCAGAATAATTTATAATAATGAATTATGGAATAGAGTAAAGACTAAAAAGTAGAAAAAAATATAAATAAAGTTTTTGAAAAGCATGTTTTTATTTGTATACTAAAATATTTATTATAAAAATTCCGGAATGTTAAAGTAAAGATATATAAGTGTGAACTCTGAAATCAATAGATAAGGAAAGTCAATTACAGTGAATATATAGAACGACCGAATATTCTTAAACATTCATTTAAAATTAAAATTTAGTATGAATGTGAATAAAATTCCAGTTTTCTTATACCATTAATACCTCTTGTCTTGTTTTATATTTATTTTTAAAGTTTTTAAAACCGTGTTTTTATTTGTATACTAAAATGTAGAAATAATAGAAAACAAAAAAAGTATACAGAAGAAACAGAAGAAGTAAACAATAGCGATAACAATACACCTTTTTGCGCGCCCAACGCAGCAGCATCCAGTGATTGCATCAACGAAATTGTTCTATAATTAACAACAAATCACTATAGAATTAAACAACAAAAAAATTCTCTAATAATCAAAATAACTAAAACACATAAAAGAAGACGATTAGAAAATAAAAGAAAATACAATCAAAATGGAAAGGAACTCGAATGGCGAACTTTTTCAAACACCACTCGCCACAGGAGTTCTAATATGGATAAATTTTCTGTCAAGAGTGAGACTACATATTCAAAATTATACCTCCTCTGGCCTGAATTTATCCATTAACTGAAATATAGGAAATAATCCCTTTGGAAAAAGAAAAAAACATAATAAAGTCCTTTTAAACAAATGTAGAAAACATTTTTTACAATAAATCCGGAATGTCAAAGCAAAAGTCTAATAACTGTTAGTCGCTGAAAACACTAGATAAGGAAAATCAATTACAGTGAATATAGAAAGCATGAACATTTTAAAACATTAATTCAAGATTAAAATTTAGTATGAATGCGATTGAAATTTCAGTTTTCTTAGAGCTTTAATACCACTGCCCTATGCTTTTATGATTTTTGATTTGACCTCCAGGTATTTTATAAAAATATTATATTTTCCCTTTTAGAACGCTTTTCAAAAACGTTTATTATTTGTGATGATGCATCAGCAAATAGGTTCAGCAGAAGCTCTCTAAAACACTGTGGATTTGAAAAGCACCAGTTTGTTCTCATCGATAAATTATAAAATCGTGATTATTTTCGTATGGCTATTATATTACACTATCTCAATTCTAACATTTGTTTTAATAGTTCATTTTTCTCTTAATCTTTTTCTTATTGTCCTTTTTTATATCGAAAAAATCTACATTATCACAGGCGGACATTCATTAAACAGATATGATATTGAAAAATATTATTTTTTAAATTTAGAAAGGAGTGTTTAATTACTTTCTCATTGAGATAAATTATTCGATTACATAATATTTACGGTCTTAGTTTATTCTCTTACAGAATAAAATTTAAGCTGCAAAAACTACCTTAAAGCAACTAAGTTGGAGCTTACTAGAATAAAAGTCTAATGCAGTTTTATTCTAAAATGAACACCTGGTATGGTTAGGAAGTTTGGAGAGGAGGGTGTCTTCCTCGTCATATAACGGCGGATCAAAATTATGAGGTCCGTCCCAAAATAGCCCTCGTGTTGCTTCAAAACGGGACACTAATATAGCTAAATTAAAGTAAACAAAACTCTAAAATGAACGCAATATTCAACATACACGTTTCGAAGAAAGATATATTTAAATAATGAATTCTTCAACTAAATTGCGAGTTAATGGTTCTGAAATGGAATAAGTTGCATAGTAAATCCATGAACATTACTAAATCACTTAAAATCTAAGTTACTTTCGAAAAATTGTGGGCTCAGTAAGTTAAGGCATATTTTTATTGGATTGCCATATACGATAAAATTGGGCCTTGACAATACTTTGAAGTCAGTCCAAGGACATATCGACCAAGAATATATTTTGAGGCCCCAAGAACATATCGACGTAAAAAGCGTGCTGAAACCATTCCACTCCAACTTCTATATTATCAGAGATTCGATCTTCCTTAAAGTAGCTTCCTAACTATCAAGATTAAATCGGGAAACTATTAGGTCGGTGAGAGATAAGATTCAGAAAAAGGAATTTCTGAGGTAGACGAAACATTGTTGATAGATCAGTATTTTATACCATCTCGTATTAACCAAAATATAATGCGATAGAGAACATATTCAGGACTGGTTCTATAAAAATAGGAAACGCTACAATGAAGTTTTCCATTAATATTGCATAAAAGAAAACAGAAGATAAAGGAAAAACTATTCGCATTTACTAAATGATTGCAATATAATAAAATGGAATAAATGATAAAAAGTCGTAGCAAATAGGGTGTCAATATAAAGTGAATAATTTATTTTCGCTTAATTTATGAATTATAGGTATAAAAGCTCTGCAAAACTCTATCATAATGATAAATTCAAAATTAAGAGAACAAAATTCAAAAATAAAAGTTATCAATTAGATACTTTTACAAGAGAAAACTTATTAGAAACTAATGATTTTCAGAGGAAAAAAGAAAGCTATATTAAACGAAAATTTTGATAGATTGCAATTACCTCGGAAAATACTGCGATTGAAAATTCAGTTAATTTTACCAAAACAAATTTTTAATACATATTGCCTCTTTCATATTGTGACAAAATCGTCTTGTGGGTGTACGTGAATGCAGTCCAATAAGTAGAATTACAAAAATAAAGCTCTTTATTTTACAGGTATTCTAAGCAAAGAAACGTAACACAAATATTAAAACAGCGCTTGTAAAAATTCACAACATAGATTAAAAATTATTAAATCTCAATCCATTAAATCTCGACACACCGCTCAAAGGTTTCCTATTAGCTCACCAGCTTGCTTGCAGATCAAAATCCAACTGACTCTTCTTGGCTTGAGAGCTTGCCTTTATACTTTTTAACAGGAAGTGACTTCATTACGTAGGAAGTGACGTAATCTCTAGAAAGTTCATGAAACCAGTAGAAATAGGTTGAAAGTTCGAGGTCCTTCTAGAAAAGTCCTTTTGTCGTCAAAGTCGCAAACTTTGCCGCCAAGTCGCCAAAATGGTCGCCAAGATTAGCATCTCAGGGAAACGACTTTATAGTTTTGTAGCAATATAATTAAAAGTACTTTGGGTTTTTTTTAGCAAAATAATCCATTCCGTAAAGGAAATATGACGTGGACGTAATTTATATTTAATCATTCATTCATTTGCAACCACTTTTGCAGACGTTCGTAGAAACTGACATAAAACTATTTTAACTTCAATCAAACAATCTTTATTAACAATTATAAATAAAAGAAAGATGCAATGTTTATGTAGTTAATTAATTAACAAGATTTTACTGAGTGATTCAGAGCAACTGTAGTTCTTATTTCAAAAAGTTCAAAGAACCCATGTTCATAAATATGAGATTATCTATATTTTAACCTCTAAAATGGATCGATTTCCTTGGAAGGAAGTAAGCGACCGCAATGACCTTAAGACACACTTACAAGTGCTATGGCTTGAAGAATTGTGGTTTCGAATTCTGATGAAGATCCACCCACATAATATCTCTAAATACTAAAACGTTTTTTGTATTAGTGAGCTGTAGAAAATTTTAAAGGATGGGGATCGAATGTCAACCGCTTTTTGAAATTAAGAAATCCATTTTTATTAATTCATGATGCAATGTCTAATAAAAAAATAATAATATTTTGGTGGAATTTAAATACATGAACCTGATAACAGGTCAATAAATTTCTTAATTTTACTCCTTGAATAGATTGTAAAACAAATCACTGACGGGTTTTATTACGTTAAAAGTAAAATAAAATCTTTTACTGTCGCTATCTATCACCTGAACACTTTCGTGAAGTTTATCATTTTGTAAAGTAAATAACATTTCAATATTCAATAGCAATCCAACTTCATTAAACATATAATTGAAAAATGCATAAATTTAATTTAAATTATGGAAGATATTTATATCCTTTCCTTCTTAAACAGTAAAAAGAATCGCTGTCATATATATATCTTATTTATGTAATATTTGAATAAATACAACGAAATGAAGAATTTAGTGAATATGTCATAACTGAAAAATAATTAAATTAATTTTCATTCGTTCAAATACCCTTTTAGTCGACTAACAATGCGAAAGAAATAGCGATCCTGTTGGATCAATATATTTTGAGCTTATGTTTATTTTTCCCCTCAACATTTCATTTTAAAATGAATGGAATGCACATATTTACTTTTCAACTGAGTTCAAAATCTTCTCAACCTTACCTCAGAATTTATTCACTGTTTTAAAGTAACCAAACTTGATGTATAGCAGTCTTAAATCTTCCAAGACTGAAAGAAGGATAAAACGGAATATACAAGCTTACTTTTGACATTCCCTTTTCAAACGCAGAACCAGTTTTCAGCCAAAGCTGAAAAAACCTTAAGCATAAATAATAGTAAAAGCCCTTCCTTAGTAAAGAAGACAGAATTTAACCTCTGTAAAGCACCAAGAAGGAAAGGTTATAGAAATATACTGCAAGAAAAAGAAATCCTTCTCAATCCACTTTTAGAAAAGGCGTATGCATGCTCTCTTTTAAAAAATTCTAGGTCTAGATTTCGTATCTTATTAGAATAAAGTACTTTAAGTCTTAGATATTTGGTATTCGCCCAATGAAGTTATATAAAAGCTAGTAAATAACGGAAATACTGATGCAAAACAGAGCATGTCTTAGAAAGTAAATAAAATTTATTCTATTCCCATGTAATCTTTATACCAAACAGTTTCTATTTCTTATGAAATCTTCAAGTCAAACCTTTCGGCTACAAAAATAAAATTCAGTAATACAGAAAAACATTTCACATTTTTTATTTCCATTTATCGTTTATATAAATAACTGTATCATTTTAGGTCGAGATTTAAAATAAGATGGTTATAATTCCGAGCATTCTCCTTCCGTGACTATTACCTAACAGTTGATAGTGACTAACTGTCAAAAGAATGCAAAAATCGTGTAGAAATAAAACATGGAATAATAGTTTCATTTAATGAAAAGTATCGATGATCAAATGTTGTTACTAAAACGTAGGCTATAAAATGATATTTATAATACTTCACCAAATCAAAGAAACATTATTTATTTCAAGTTACAGAAACATGACAAAAGCATTTTTCCGTTTCTTCCAATTTTTTAACATCAATAATGCTCGAATAATTTTCTTAGGTGCAATAATATCTTCTCAAATTCACTTCAAAACAAAAATTTCAGTTACTAAGGCATTTATATTTGCACCCTATTGTTACCTGTCAATTCTTATTTAGACACCAAACAACGAATAAAAAGGAAGGGAAAAGTGCTGATTTTTATCACTGGTCATGCCCATGAAATTCAAGAAAAAATGTGGATATGAGTGCATAAATAATATTTCCTATGAAGTATGTAAAGTCTTGGCCTAGGTGTGACCAAATAATTTCAAGCTTAGGTTGGCCTAAGTACTTTATTTAATACAGCAATAATTAAGAGACACTTCTCGCAGAGAACTCTTGATTAAATATGATTATTTACAAAGGAATCAACAAAATCATAGTTCTAAAACGTCAAAGTTCCATGAGCAATTAGTCCATGAAGACTAGCAATTATCGGGTGGATAACTTCCACCTATCAACGTGATACCAAACCACGAGACTACCAGGAGTGCTCGCAAGTTGCTGAGCCGAGCGTTCGGGGAATGCCGATTCCTCGGGGTTGCTTACCAAAGTCCGAATTCAGTCGGGACTTTCAGTCCGAGCTGATCAATGTCACACAGCTCTCTTCGGTACTCCGGAGCCTGAAAAACAGTTCGAGACTCCTAATCCGTTTCTCTCCCCCCCCGTCCTTCCCTCGAACATCCCGTTTTTATTCACCCCTTCAGGGGGTGGATGAAGTGGTGAAGCTCCACCTATCTTTTCCTTCACTGGATAATGGTACTCTGGTTGACCAACAGCTCCCTTCCTAGTGGTCAACCCCGATTATGGGAAGGTTCTTGAGTTTTCGCCACCACCGGCCTATTCAGGAATGATACCAAAGGGTACCGCTAATGTGTTCGCTGACAGTGATGGATTCCTCCGCATTGTGGCGGTCCTCTGTGTGAAGTCCTTTCTCTTGCCTCCGCCTCGTTAGCGATTCCAAGTGCAACTGTCCTGCTGTTTACCGCCAATATTAAAAGGGGCGGCACTCTTTTTCTCATGGGAACGTTGCTCGCGGGAAGGAAACCTTACAAGTACCATTCTTCTATTCTATTCTACAATTCGTTCTTAACGTTTGAGTATACTGCTGCAAGAAAAGATAGTTACACGAATACCTATTTATAATTCAAGTATAACCTAACTAAAATCTGCAGTTTGAGGTATATTTTGGCTTGTAATATTTTCGCATGTCAATATTTTCAAACCCGGGTTTTAACTGAAATATATTTAAGAGAAGTAGATGAGACATTTGGATGCTAATCGACTTCATGTTCCTTTCTTTCTCTTAATTAGAGCGTATTTTACTGTTGAATTTATTGATTTTGTTTTTAAAAACACGATATTTTACACTCTTTTGCTTGTCTTGACTTGTTTCATGTTTGTAAAGATGGAACTTTGTAAACGGCATTTCACTCACTTCTTCATGTCCCGGAGTTTTAAAATTGTGTACATTTGTCTATTCTGGATAACAACACACTATTTTAATGTTTTCAGAACTTGATTGTCGGTTAATCGATTCATCTAATTTTTAATCTAGTTTTGATTTCATAAGAAAGGCGCCATCTATTAGTGAATTTAGGAGAAATTGAAGGGAGGGGGTAACAAGAAGCGTGACATCACACATTTTGGTTAAAATAAAAACATTTAAAATCAGCAGATTAAATTTTGAAGTTATTTTGATATTACCAGAATTTGGGGGTATTTTTTTAATCGGGGCTAAAACAACTTTCGTGTGATTTTTTTCTCGCTTATATTCCTTTCTTTTCGAAAAATTCATTCAGGGTAGGTTCTGAGAATATGGGAGCAGCAAAAATTCTTCACCATTAGAAGAAAACCTTCCCCTGTCACACCCTTGAAATGTCCAACAAAAGATACTTCGCCCCACCTGGGTGAGTGGTAGAACTGATAGTGGCACAAACAGGTTGATCTTATTGAGGCGTTTTTTAAAATTCAGTCTGTTTAAGAGTATTTTGTGTTCATAAAGTAAAGATACGATATAAAGCAAAATATATCAAATTCCAACATACTACTGTTTTCAAGTGCTCTTTTATATTAATATTTTATTACTATTGTATAATAATGATGTTTTTTGTTGTAAACCTTAATCTTATTTCAAACAAAATAAGTACACATATAATCATTATTATTGTTATGCTCACAAATGTCATTAAAACAAAAAGTTAAAATTTAAAAATAAAATTTGATATATGATCTATAACGTAGTGCTTTGTTTCTGAACTGCAAGTATATGTTCATGTAAATATAGCGTGACATGTGACAAGGGGGGGAGGTGGTATGGTAAAGTGTGACACTTTGTGTCAAAGGGGGTTTCACTCAGTTTTTCACATTTTTTTCAAAAATATTGAAAAAAATGTGACATCAGTTATGGACAGCCCCTTAGCTACTTAATGTGCACTATACTCTCCTACACGGCGTTTCTTCGACAGAATCAGGTCTCTTAACTGGAGCCCTCTGGCTCCGAAGTCGAGATCTTACCACCAGGACACCGTGGCCCTATTGTTGTTGGCCCAATTTTGAACTCTTATTGTAAAAACTCCGTGAAGAAACTCATGTCATTGATATTTTTAGTAAACAAACTATGCTTACTTGTATAATTATATCTTGTCTTTCTGCCTCAGTGGGATAGTTATCCCCAAACATTCCTGTACGAAAAATGCTTGTTGTTGTGTACTCTCCCATCTCTTAAACTTTAGCCCATGAGTTAAGATTCGCTCTGTATTGTCTAAAAGTTATGTAACATTGAATAATGCATCTGTCCTAAAGCAAAATATGAAAAATAAAACGAATCTACTTTCCACAAATACAGAAATTCCGGAGTTGAGAAGTAAAAATTCCGGAATTCCGGCTGTATCCGAACCATCAACACTCCTGCTCTCCAAATGAGCTATATATAAGTATATGCATGTAAAATTTCCATACTTCATCTTTTCTTTATAATATTCTGAGATGTATTGATCGTAAAGAGAAATTCCACAATTTTTCATCACCGTTCATTTATCTTCGTCGGAGGAAGATGCTATCATTTCCATATTTGCTGATGATAGATCATGCTCCTCCGCCTCCAGCAAGAATTGGAAATGAAAAAAATAAAGGAAAAAATAAGACACTCCTCGAGTAACGGAGCCTTTAGTTTGCAGAAGGAGGGGAGGAGTGAAAAATCAATTTTTCGGCTTCTAAATACATTAGGAAATAACTCAGATCTCATATTCAAACTTTTCCAAAAGTTTGCTGGAAATATCTTAAAAACACATTTGGTTGTTTGGTAGATTCACTAACTAAGAAATGATTTCCAACAAATGATGTGATCTGAATTTTATTATTTTGAAAGAGAGAAAAATTAGTTAGTCAAACATGCTTGAAATTTTAAAATATGGTTTAAATTATAATGATTTATTTTCATAAGAAATTTGAACTTCGATAAAAGAATCTACAGTTTATTTCACTTTAATGGTTGTCTAACAACAATCAAAATTTAGTAAGATCCTTCATATGTGTCTGCCAAACTTATGAAAAAAATAATTAAGCATGGCATATCGGCAGAATATCTTTCACAATTCATTTTAATTGTTTTCTGTTCAGTTTTCTTTAAATTTATGTGTATCAAGCATTTCCTTCCGTTTTTGCTTTCCATTTTAATTTTTATCTAGAAAAGACATTATCAGAAATCTATATATTTAAAATAATATGGTAAAACCTTCACTCAACGTATTTCGATCATTTTTATTTCATACGAAAACTTATGACCTCTACATATGTCATCAAGGGTCGTCTGCCCCTCCCCCATTTTCGAACAAAATAAAAAAAACAGAGAGAATGTATGGTGGAGAAGTGTTTTTTCGATTTCGTTCGAAAATGGGGATGGAAGGGGGCAGGCCACCCTTAATGACATATCTAGACGTCATAAGCTTGCAAAGAAAAGATATTTGTCGAAATCTGCCTGGTGGTTGAGTTTGGGGGGTTTCTCCAAGGTTTACCCATAGACAATGTACAGAGGATAAATGTTTTTCGCTTTCGTTCGAAAATGGAGGATGGTGTGGAGCAGACGACTCTTGATAACATATCTAGACGTCATAAACTTTCATATGAAATAAAAATTATCGAAATCCGTCGAGTGGTTGGGTTCTGGCGAACTGTCTGAAGGATTTACCATATCATTTTAAATATATAGATCCCAACAGTTCCATCAAAATGCCGTGTCAAAAATATTGTAAAATACCTATTGTACACGATGGAAACTGTTTATTTAGGGCGATATCATTCTGTATTTATGGATCTGAAGACTTTCATTCCGAAATTCGTTAAAACGTTATACAAATCATTACAACTAGATGAGGTTTATTGAAAGAATTTACAATTTTAAAGGAATCTGTTGTCTACGAAGAATATGAAATCCACTATGGTTTTATGGTCTGTTCTACTAATCTTCATGCAGTATTTAAAACTGAAAAAAGTAGTGGCTGATAGTCTCGAAGCAGCGAGGTGGAAGGGGCACTGCTGAGCAAGGTGGTTGCTGGCCGCGAACCAGCCCGGAGGCGAGCGAGAGCGGCTAGTAGGATAGTATAATTTTCTTCTAAAACAGCTTATTAATTTGATTTTCTGCATTTTCCAAAGCTTCTTATTTCTTGGAGAAAATATGAATATTGATGACATATTTAATCTGTGAAATCATATGTACCAATGGAGTGATTACGTGTAACTTTACAACATGGGCATTTACAGCTGTAGCTATGCTTAAGAGCTAAAAAAAGTACGATAAAATGGCATCGCATCTTTCCACAACATATACTAGTCTTCAGAGAAGGTAAATATGTTTAACTATTGAAAAAATGCACAAAATGTTCATCTGTTGAGACTTCAAGACGTATCAGACCTCCCAGCAGAAGTCAAGGTCATTGTGAACAGTCTATTCTTAACATGGTGACAACAGTTTTGTAAGAATGTTTTATAGACATGGATGCTAGTTTTCTGGACACAAAAATAAACAATTTTTCAAAAGTAAAGATTTTTGTAATTAACAATAAAAATAGCTACTATTTTGTTAAAAAGATTTTATTATGGTTTTATTATTAGCAATAAAAAACAGTTACCTTTCAGAACGCTACCATACCAGCTGTTACTGTTATTTTACTCATAAAATCTACTGAAACGACTTCCCTCCATAGAGCTTTGCACCATATTTAATTTACGCCTTGGCCCTCTTTGTCTCAAAAGAGAAATAGTTTCCAAGAAGGATAAAGATTGAATATAAGTGCATTAGTCCCAATGATGATGGATAGGCGAAAGATGAATGGTGAAGAGTGATGATGATTGTCCCCAGTCACCCATCATGAGAGAAAAAGAACTAATTTCTTTTCGAAGTAACGCTCTGAAAGTTTGTGTTTATACCTCAGTATAAGCTTGGACTTATGAATTGACATTTTTATAGAAAAATTATTTTAAATATCCAGAAATCGTTTGCTAGTCAGTTCAGAAAAAAGAATAAATCGCATTTACTAGAAAATACTTTTTGAGTTTATGTTCATATTATTCTGACGTATCAATTATAAAAACTATCAACGGATAAGCCGTAAATTTCATTTCTACGCAGTCAGAAACTGCTCGATGTAAAAATATTTTTTATTTTGTCTTCTTATGTACTTATTTTGTTTAAAAATATCATTCCATAAATAAATAATTTGTTCATATATAAAAAGGAGTAATTAAAATTTGAATAAAAATAATTATTTATTTAATTAATTTAACGCGAATTTCTACGAATATAAAAATACTTTTTTGTTACTCTCAGTTTTCGAAGGTTATTTATGAGTAACAGAGACATTTCTTGGCCATATTTTAATAAATATTTAATGCGATAATTAATGCAGTTTTTATAGATTTTAATGCACGATAACTTATTTATGCAGACAGAAGATAACAATAAAGTGAACATTAATAAAAATGAAAAGACTAAAAGACTTTGAAAGAATGAAACATTTGGACAACAAAAACTGAAATCCAAATTTACTTTTATGATGTTCGTTGACTTTACACCAGAGAATTTTTAAAACAATCCGAAGATATAAATCACTGATTTTTACTGCGAATATTGAATACAATTGTCGAACAAAAACTGAAAAACTGACAGAATCTTAGAAGGAATGACACAATATTTAAGATGAAAAACAATTGGGTTTCATGAAATTTGATTTTGTTTTCCACTATTGATAAGATATTTAGGTGATAAAATTTTAAAATAAAATTTATAAGCCTTCTAAAGTGAGTTGAAATAGCGACAATTCTTAAATAGTACCTGAGTAAAAGATTCAAAAGGTGTATTATTCAATTTGAAAGCCGCTTTTGGGGAAAATATTATTATATTGGTATAATTAGGGCTTTAAACCATACAAAACTTGGTTTTTCTTATGGGGGGGAATTTTATGCTTTGTAATGTTGAATTTGTTAGTGTCTGAAAATGAAAGAAAGTTGATCAGAATGCTATTTTCAGAAAAAAAAATTATTAAGCGAGGGGCAATGAAAATAATAGCAACTGTCATAAAAAATTGTAATCCATTAAATACAGGATTTTAATTTATTTGTCAATTTTTATTGAGTTCTCATCAAAGAAAACCTCTCCTACTGCAATGAATTTGTGTCAACATTATTTAAAGTCATCGGAACTTTTTGAAATCATATTCATGAGCACTCCTCTCCTCAGTTGATATCCCAGTATCGCATCGAAAGATTTAAATAAAGTTAATCTAAATTATCCATTTTACTCGTGAATAATTTTTAAAAAGACACATAATGTTACTTTAAGTGAATAAATGATTGATGAATAAACATTTCTTGAAATTTTGAAAAACATATTGATCAACAACAGGGAAAGGTATTGTTGGTGGTTAGTTTTGCAGTAAGCAATACAGTGTTCCTTACTTGCTCCAGTGGTATCCGTCTGTCTGTACTCAGTGGAATGTCTTCCTTACTTATATATCTGGCAGACCTCCTATCGACCAGAAGAGGCACATACTCTCCAACCGCCCAATCCCCATCTGTTCCCGTAAACTGGCATACTCACTTTCCACCAAGGGGAGTGGGTAATTCTCACAGGTATTTTCTATAGGATAACACATATTAAGCTACACTACACTTTCGATTAGATACTTACTTAATTTTTGTTGGAAGATTCGTCAGATACTTACGCAATTTGTCAACATGCTTGTACATTACAACATACAAAACATACCTATCTTTGCCATGTATTTAGCCCAACAGTCTAAAGCCTCACATACTCTCTGGAAGAAGAAGGTTTTGGTTGGGAGACTAGCCTTTGATACATCTCATCTTGTACGCCCTGTTATGTTTAACAGCGACTTCTATGTGATACATCTTTGAGGGATAGAGCATTGTCCCAATATTGTGTGGAAAATCTTGGATTTATTTCGGTATTTTCAACAACTATCAATCAGGGAAACTTGATGACACCTTCCTGTTCTTCTTGGTGAATATTACTAGCAATGCAGCCATGTCTGCTCTTCAACAGAACGGAGACAAATAACACTTCCGCTGTCACTCACGTCATTTCCTCACGTGACCACAATATCAGAAACTTACGCTTAGCAGTCAAACTTCTTATTATAATTAAATTTCTGGCTAAATTGCGAATAATTTTTCCTTATCTAGGTAATATATCAGCTGTATGATAACTGCGCACAATATCTTAAAATAAGACTATTGTGTTAGTTTTTTTTATCACAGATAAGAAATATTGATGAACACAAAAAGATAAAAATAAACTCGATATTAATCCAATTGTATTTAAAAACTTTTAGAAGACGAAAGAAAGTCTTAGGTCTTTATTAAACTTCAGTCCTCTGATAACTATTATTGACCTTATGTTAAAAATAAAGAATTATATTAGACAAAAATATTTTTATAAAGAAATCGTATCGAAGAGAAATCTCGCATTTAGTCGATTTTCTTATTTTTACGATACCAACTTAAAAAAAAACTATTATATTTCCTGTAGTTACCAAAGTTTCTGATAAAGTAATCCAACGTATGAGCTTAGAGGATTTGGCAAGTTTTATGGGGGAGAAAAAAGTCGATTAGCCAAGAGAAGGTTTTTGATCCAATAACACTTAATGAACCGCGATAAAAGAAAATTCAGTCTTCTACAAC
>BGPR01000140.1:1162674-1174637 GCA_013235015.1 Araneus ventricosus | reverse complement strand
TTTTTGTTACGGAAAGTCTCCTGTAAACTTTTCCCGACCTCAGCACATCTTTACCTTCACTTTTGATTCCTCGAATCGTTTAGAGAAACAAAGAGAGACAAAAAGAGATACCAGAAAAATCGTTATTCCAAAAGTTTTCAGTTCCATAAATAACGGGTAATCTTCGGAGATCTTGAATCTTCGATAAAAAGCGAGAGATCTGATCTGTAATGGAAAAATTATGCATCATTGGTTGTGGGGAGGGAGGGGGGAAGAGAGCGCATCGGAAATCTCGGGCGGACAGGAGCTATAGGAAAGTCATTGTTTTTCTCTTATTTGGGGATAGGGAGGAGAATCGGTTTCCGGGATGTGTTGGGGGAAGAATGTTTGGGAAAAATGTCAGTGCTATTATCGATGTATTCTGTGGTCAGAAGAAGAAAGCTTGAATGCTCTGGGCTTTTTATTTCTGATAGTTTTGCGTTATGGATGGAGCTATTTTGACCATCGACTCTTTCTAAAGAAGAAGACAAAGAAAATGTAATGCTGTTTGGAAATTCTTTGTATTGAAAGAGGCGCGCAGACTATATTTGTCCGTATTTGGAGAAAATATTGGAAGTATTTCTGTCAAGACACTTTTGGTTTTCGTAAGAGCTCTTCTTTATATGTTCTTTTTATGTTAAATAAATTTGATCACAAGTTTTGCAAATAAATTTAGTGAGTAATATTCATAAAATACTATATAATCTAATAGAAAATCATACTTTACACTGTACATACATGAAAAAAGTCATTAAAAACTTACTTATGTGCAAGTTATAATTCATAAACTGAAATTTCCTCTTATCAATATTAGTATGAGTTAGATAATAAATAGAAAACTTATCAAAACTACATTTTCTCTTTTTAGCCAAACTATGATTAGGAAATAAAATTTGGGGACAGTTTTTGTTTGATTAAAAGCCTTTCTCTTCCTCATTTTTGATGTAAAACTTCCCCATAGACAAAACCAGCTATTTGTTATTTTACCATCTCTTTTTTGCTAAAGTAGGAATAAAAAGAAGTGTAACTAATAAATGCTTCGTATTAATATATCATGTTACATACTTCGTGAGTATGTGCGTTTGTGTGACAGTTCGTTCGCAAGTGCTTTTGCGTACCTGCGTGCGAGTAATCGCGATTCATTATCCTTGCATGAACCAATTTTATTCACAATCTTTTCAAAGTGATTAAGAGTGAAAATTTAAAAAATCCAATGATGAACAAAAAGGAAAATTATACATTTAAAGTGCAGAAAAATTTCAGTAAAACAATATACTTCATTATATGACAGATATATAGCATGAACTGAAAGTTTATAGTATCGTCAATTATTATAAACCCGTTTTGATAAATACGAAATACAGAATTGTTCCTCTTTAACACCTTTTAAGGAACCAGAGGAATAGTGGGGGAAAGTTTAAACCGTGGGAAACTAAACCAAGTACAATAATTACCAACAAAACTTAATCTGAGGCGACCAACAAAAATTGGTGAGAACGACCGGAAAAAATTAAAGACTTGAACGTAAATGGGGTATAATACTGTATTATTTTTTCTATTTTTATCCAAAACATATTTAGCATGGGATGGAAAATTTTGAACAATATTTTTTTCACGAAAAGCATCTACTTTTCTTCCTTATTTTGAAGTCAAATATTGCACAAAGATAAGAGAACAAATACGTTTGAATTATAATTCGCAAAAATCTAACAATATTCTACTAAAAGCAATAATCCCTTTTTCATACATGTGAAGTATATGTTTGCTGATTGAGATACATTTTTAATCTGGTTTAAATTGATTTTGCCTCTTGGTGGAACACACACACATGAAAACAATTTTCTCACTTATTTTTTATGTTGAATCTTCTTCACAGATAAAATAACTAAGTACAGTATGGAACTTGAATTTAACTCGAAGATTATAACAATGTATTGATAAGAACATTGCCGTTTTCTAACCTTATAAATTACAGTTGTGCAGAATAAAATGTGTTCTTACTCTTATTTAAATTAATTATACCTCAGCATAGGGTCAAGTCAGCTTTAGATACCTTTTCTTCTTGACTTAAGCCGCAGTAACAAAAGGCAATTCTATAACACGAGTTAGGTATTTGACATCACAATGGAGGCAATTGAAAAATGTAGAATGGAATTCAATTGTATCCAAGTTAAGGAATGAAAAAAAGACTCTAAATTCGCTCGTTGAACAAGGAGTGAAAGGGCCTTTTGACACAGCTATATAGAAGATGGAATTCATGGAAGTTCAGGTGTCTCTTTGAACGAGAATATTCTAAGAATTCTGGAACTCATAGCCAGAAAGACGATGAGGGAAAAACTCCTACAGCATTCCCTGAATATGATCTGGGAACAAAGAGCTCTCGCAGGAAATCATTATTTTCAGGAAATATTTCCCTCGGACGGTCTCAAAGGAGGAAAACTAGAGGGAAATTGCTTTTCCAACTCAGTGGAATGAACGACGTTGTTTTCAAGCTTTGAGCAAAATGTTGGTTGTAAGGAACAAGCAATTAGTCTACTGAAAAATTTTTCTACAAGTTTTCGCTCTTAAGGTCACATTCAACGTCATCTCAGCTCTAAAGGCGGAGAGCTTTAGCTTTAGATGGCATTTAGATTATACAAATTTTCGCGCCAAAGGAGATGACTAAGACATGCAAAGGAAGAATCCTTCATAATTGCAATAAGAACTAATTACTGTTCTGTCAAGCACTTAAAAGAGCAAGGAAGTATAGAAGGGAAGTTAAATAAAATAATCATTATTTAATACAAAATCAGTCAGAAAGTAAGTAATTAAGTTCTTGAATAATGATTTTCTTGCACTTTTTGTTTTAAGAAATAAGAAGACTTATAATGTTACGTAGTGAATATTTGATTTATTCTTAATGCTTAAAAGTTGTTATGTTGGTTACTTAAGCTATTATGATTTTAAAAATTCACAAAAAGTGTATTGCTACTTGCTTTGAAAAGAATGCTAAGAATAGTAATTGCTCATTTGACTGGAATATATAGTTACGCAATTAACGGGCAAAAAGCATTAATTTTTTTATTGATTACACTTCTGGAAAAAGCATTACATATAAATGAGCCAAACATTCACGGAACTGCATGCATATTAGGCAAGAAAACAATAATTTCCTGGATGTTGATAAAATCAAAAACAATTAAATCAATATTTATGCTGAAGCGACAATCTAAACTTGTATCTTGTTATTATTTGTTGAATATCAACATTTTTAACTTTCACTTTCTTTTTAGAGCGTTTTCAATTTTAATAAAACAAGATTATTCAGAATTTCCTATAACAAAGTTGCATTAAACGTTTTTTTTTTTCAAAAACTTGTGAAGAATTCAATTTATTATTTTGTAAGAAATATTTAATTTTTAAAACAGTTTTATTTATAGCAAATAGGTTTATTATGTCTTTGTTGTAGAATAAAGTATTCGAAACAGCTACTCCCATAAAGCCGGTTGGAAAGCCAAATGTTTCAGAGTTAGTTCAACTTGCTGGATAGTAAAAGAAAAGATTTTAATAAAAAAAGCTATATTTTTAAAACTCTTTTAGAAGAAAGTCTTTATAAGTCTTTAGTAAAAATATAATGTTTTAGCATTAAATGCCTCATAAGCAAAAAGGAAATTCTATTTAAAATTCAAAAAAGCTATATCAACGTCAAAAGAGTGTCTACGTTTCTATTTTTGGGTCAAAATAAGAAAGTTCTTTTATTAACCATTAGAAAGTGCTAACAATCATTGTATTACTCAAGATAAAAGAAACACAGAAAATTCAAGCCGAAAGTTCTTTACTTTCAAAAATTTTATAACTGCTATATTCTTTTATTATAAAATAAACTATGATCTTAACCAAAATATATAATTTACGGTCATCTGATTTATTTCTTTAAAATTTATTATTAACGAAAATAATAGAGCCATTTAAGTTCGTATTCTCTAACTTTAAGGATAATAAAATAAAGAAATAGTGCAAAGAACTCTGATTTTCTGAAAATTCCATAAAAGTTATGAACCACGAATTTCAAGGAACACCTTCCATTCAAAAACATAAATTATCACTATACCCAGAACAATTCTCTCGCAAGTTTGCAAAACAAACGGAAATTCTTGTTTATCTTTTAAATGAACTGCAGCTCTCCAATCTGGTATTAAATTTCTTGTTTTATTTTTCAGACTTCATTTTCTTAATGAGTCTTGATTCAAACTGTTGTGCGAATTCAACAGTTTTTGTTGATTCGAATCATCATGAAGCTTTTTCTAAAAGATTATTTTCCAAGAATTTTCCTCAGTTGGGGTTATTTGTTAGTCGTTTTTAATACATACAGACACGTTACGAAAACAGAAGTGAATGTCCTTTTTAAATGAAGAATCATGCCTTTTGAATGCATTCTACGAAATTTCTGGAAGAAAATGTTGTTGACAGTTTAGAGAAAACAACATCTTGATGCGGTTTTAAGACAGCAAAGTTTATCCAGATTTTTTTAACAAAAATGTCTTTGAACTTCATGAACTCGTATTGTTGTTCTTTATTCAATAAGTCTTGTGTTAGATAATATTAATTATCTCTAATTTTGTGCAATATATTAATATGCTTTACTGAGTAAAAGTAATGGAAATTAAGAAAATTTCCTAATTTGATTTCGAATTATTGTTCTTTATTAAATGAACCTTCTGTTAATTAAGATTTATTATGTCTGCCTAATATAAGCATTTCGATCTGTTTTATTAAGCAAAAGTAATTGAGATAAGGAAAGTTCATAATTTTCATACTTATTAATAATTTTGCTTATTCATAGCTTTCATGCTTATGTCGATAATTTAATTATGTATTATAAATGTCTTATATCTAAAAGTAATATATGTATACTGTTTATATATTCAGTTAGAGAGACAATAATAAATATATATATATATGAGTTTATTTCGCATTTATTGACTTATTTATTTGCAAAAGCATAATAAATTATACCTATGTAAAGAATATTGCTCAGATATTTATGGTATTTTTTAAATGGATTGCACAGTTAATTTTTTCATTAATTTTGACACATATTTTATCATTCATTTATGACAGAATATAAATATTTCAAAGAATAGCCTCAATAAATAATTTTCTACATTTCATGATCTGGAAGGTTCGCGCACGTAGATGTTAAGATAAATATAGCATCATTCATCATTTCAACATCGCTTCAATTTTTATAATGTAGTTTTATAATCAAATAAATAATAAACGTGCAAATTTATAAGCATAAAAGTTTAAACACAAAAAGCTGCATAATATAATTTATCATTTCTAATAAAATGAAATTTCTCTACCAATATATTTTAGCTGCAACTCTTCTGAAATTTAAGATAGCTGCTCTTAGAATTTAACTGAGCAAACCCTGAAAAGTTAAAAGACATTTTAGATTTATGAACAGTTGCCTCAATAAAATCTTCGTTATTGACACAACATACCCAACCCTGCAGTGACCTAATGGATTAATGCATGGCACTGCAATGCTGAAGAATTGGAAAAAAATTCTGGGTTCTATTCTCTAGCGTAACTCAAAAACTGCGCACCAATGTGCGTTTTAGAAACGAATTACCTCGCTGCAGGTGGACTGACTGATGGAGTTTTCTTCCAAAAGAAAATGAAATGTGGTCCAGTTTCCCCTGAAATTCCACCAGGACAGCAATTTGGCCTACCATCAGCCTTCTATCACAAGTACTACTCAGGTGTTTCAACGTCTCTTTAATAAACTGAAGACGAAAGGCTGGACTTCCCGTTTATCATGAGTCGTTAACTCAACGACATGGTTAGATATGCTAGACAAAGTACGATTTAAACCGTCACCACTTATATGTGAGCATTCTAAACTATTCTTAGCTAGAAGATTTGTGCCCGACTAAGACGGGCTTTTAGCTTTCCAGCAATATCTCAGATCGGATTGTCACAGGAAAATTGTATAAGAAAATCTCACGCACTCAGTTTTTAAAAAAAGCATGAAAAACAGAAATGATGAATCAGCTGACACGAACTTTCGTTTTACAAAATATATAAATATTCATTTCCAAAATTAAGTATGAAAAAGAAAACCTTTTTAACTAATGGACTTCACTTTTAGAAAATAAAGTGCTGAACTTAGCTAAAAAAAAGCCCTGTCATAACTCAGAATCCAAACAGTATTCCATGGTGTGAATACTAATTTGCAGACAGACCGAGTGCTTACAAAATTAAAAAAGCATGAAAAACAGAACTGATGGAGTAAAATTAATTCTAGCATAACTTATTTTTAATATTAACCGAGTTCGGCATAAAAAAAGGAAAGCTTTAAACTCTCATATAAAAATCCACTATGAAAATGAAATAAATTAATTCTGGTATTGCTATTAAATCATCACTATCCCCGTGTGGATGAATCAGCATAAATTTAAAAAAAAGCAGGAAACCTCTAAAAAAGGCTGTCTGAGCTTTTTGTTGCCTCTGGAAGGAATCTCTTTTGGCACGTTGCCCACATTCCTTTACGTTAACGATTTCGTTGCAGAAATATATAAGAGAGTACTCTGTCATACATTACGATCTATCTAGCCTTCTGCTAATTTTTAACTTAGTTTAATTAAATTACATTTTAAAGCTACACGTGTGTTCATTCGGGAAAGGCCTCTTACTTTGAACAGTGTTCATATGATGAGGGCGACGCCTCAGCTGGCACCGACCACTAAACATTCTCATTCAAGCAACGGGAGGACTTTTAATCGTAATGGATGGAACAAGTACGAGCCCCACTTACGGGGCGGATCATTGGTGGTGTCGAATCTCGAGTCAACAACCACCCTGTCCAGACGAAAAAACCCTGACATCAAGCTTACGCGGACCTTTTAAATTTTACGGCAAGATGCATTTTGAATGTAAAATTTTCTAAATTGTAATTCTGAGTGCAAATTTTTCTATATTAAATGCACACAACATCATGAAAAGTAAATTTTTATTAAAAATAACAATTCTTGAAATAACGAAAGAATTTTCTGAGACTCAAAGTTCTGTAGAAACTAAAACGCTTGTAATTAGTGTAAACAGTGTTAACTTATTTTAATCTGATAAGAATCAAGGAATAAATATTATAAACCCTGAATACAAATACCGTGGTATCGCGAATATATGCTATCGAGATTGAGCGTTGTTGATCGCTAGTTTTTCACTCCAGCGCTCCAAAAATTGATTCTTTAACCCTCATACCAGAATATTGGTCATTATGGTTGCAAAGTCTATCAAGCATTGTCAAATTTTAGTCCCAACAATACACAATATTCTTCTCTTAAACATGTTGAAATAACCAATTTTTAATTAAAATTGTGTTCTGAACTATCCCAGTCAGTTGACTGAACAGTACGACCCCTCGCCCAATGAAAAAAATCGTAGCATCCTGCAATAGTGGTCATGATGATAGCTGTTACGAGAATTCCAGGGATGTTACAACTCGGCACACTGACCATTCAGCCACTGACAACATTTATGAAAATCACATTATAACATGTTTTTGACTTATGACCATACTTGACAAGGATGATCGAAGCAGGTCGTTTAACACTGAAACTTTCTCGTCTTGCCATTGTCTAATATTCATAATACAAATGCTAATCATTTACTTCACAAATAGAGAAACAAAATGCTTTGAAATATCTATTTCTACAGCAATGCTTAAAAGTAGCTAAATTACATCACATTTCCACATAAAAGAAAAACTGAATTTCTAGGTTTCGCGTGACTGTCCGCCAATGTTATCAAACCATAAATTTATGGAAAGTGAAACTCAACACAGCAACGAAATGCTCATTTCCCATGTCTGTCTTTCCACACTTATTCTTTGAACTATCTGGAAAGTCTTCAGTAGTCTTCTTGTGTTCTTCCGACACACAACAAGGTAACGCTCCAGTCCGTGAATCGAAAAGATTTCGTTAGCTTGGCCTACGAAGCGAGGAAGCGATGTTTTAACGAGCATGAACCAGTCGGCTTATCTTTATTTACGACTGAGAAAGTGACACTTCTCGATTTCTTTTCATATGCATGTTGACCTTTCGTCACAGAGGATTGTCCCGACTGGAAACCCAGTAAGCGAAGGGTGAAGCTCAAATGTCTGGTCCTGATCTTGTTTGATCATCGAAGCTTGATCATGATGCGGATGTTATAAAAGTGTTAGTGACCTATTATCCGTTTAAGGAATATTTAAGATCCGTTTCCGTGAGAGAAATCATCAGCCATTCGAATAATATCAAATGAAGAGAAATCAAATTTACATACCAATTTTCATTGGTAGATTTATAGCATGATTTAACATACGTATTTCTGAAAAGGCATAATTTTGGAATACAGTACTGTAAAAAATAATATCATAATTGAAGTCATTAATTATGAGTTCTGTTCTTATAAATGAACTTAGAGTGTATTTTTAGGCATAAATGATAATAATTTTAAATTACTGAGATTTTTATTTGTAAAAAAAAATGGAATGAATATTTAAACCATTGAAATTATGTGGAACGTTTAAGGCCAGTTTGTTTCATGTACACCTTTAAAATAAAAAAAAAAATGACTGGTTCTCAGAATATTTTTGGTTTAAAATCTATAAATAAATAAAACAATGACTATTTATTTATAAAATCTTTCTTATATGCTAGACATTTGACTAAGACAGTTAAAATCAGTTTCAAAGTTAAACTTTATTGTTTGACAGTTAAATTTTCTTGTAATGAATTAAGAGTAATTCTGATGATTTTGACTTTTAATTATACTTTTTAATCTGCAGACGATAACCATTTTTTAATCGGTAATATTTATGCATTCCATTCCGAAAAATTAAATTTAAATTAATAAAGCGATCTTATTGGAGCTCTCAGAACTACTTTTCACTACTCTGATTTTTCGTTTCATTCTAAGATAGCAAGGAAGAGGTCTATAGTCTCTTGATGGGAAATCTTTCCAAGAGAAAACAAAGATTTTTATGTCTATTAAATTTTCCTTTTTCTTAATTTCTAAAGTTGTTGTATACAAAAAATTTTTTGAAATATTTATCAAGAGGAATAAAGTCCGTAATATATATAACTGTATATACTTCTGAATTTAATACCACACTCATAAATTTTTTTGATAATTCTATTTGGAAGGAAGCAGCTATTATTATGCAGGATATTTATTTTGAGGCAGCTGTTAACAGTCGTTTTATTACAATAAACATTAAATGGATTTAAAAAATTGAAATAGCCTGTCAACAATAAGGATTTGATGTAATATAAAGATTTATTATTTTAAAAGTTAGAAGTAATTTAAAAAGTTATATCTTTTTTCCTGCTTTCAATATATTAATTGCCGATGATGCGAACTATCGTTATTTATAAATATGAGTAGTGTCGATAGCTACAGAGGGACTTAAACGGGATTGTGGGAAATAATTTTAGCATAGCATCCTGCGGTACAAAAAAAAATTCAATTGAGTTCTCCCACGTATCACATAGAAAGTACGGAAAAGTTCGGATTTACAGAAAGAACGTAGATTTTTTTTCAACTCTTGTTCGTGCGGCAGACGAAGAAGAAGAATATATTTTATGCCAAAAAACTATACTATCACGAGCCAAATTTCTATTATGCATTTGATCGATGGTATATTTTGATATCTTTATCTCGAGCAAGTATTGGTGGGAGTTAAATCTGTTGGTGTCAAACGTTCTTCAGCTGTTTTGAGCCAGAAGTTGGAGGAAGAGGAGAACCCTTTAAGGTACTGTCTCTCTTATTTGCCACGGTTTAAAAGCCTGATGTCTAGTCCAAGTTGCTCTCACATTCGATGCCCACAGTGGACTATTGGTAAGGTCAAGGTTTCGGGGCCAAAGGGTTCCAGAATCGAAACTCGATTCCTTTGTAGAACCGCCGCATATGTGGGCCTCTTGCACGTTAAATCATATGTAGGAGGTCAAACGTGCTCCTGTTGGTGTGTTGTGGAAGTTTGGGGAGGGAGTTCCAGCTCAGGTGTCGTTCTTGTCATCTGACCGCGGTTCAAATGTACGAGGTCCGTACCAAAATCTCCCTCGTGTTGCTTCCAAGCGGGACGTTAAGGTATCTGATTACGTTCGAAAGACGGTTTTGGATCGAAATTCACAAACATTTTGTATAGTTTTATTTTAAAGCCCATTTATTTACCTTTCTAAATTTGGATTAATTTTATTTCTACGATAAATAGAAATGGAGTTATGGAATTTTTATACAACACGGTGGCTAAAATCGAAACCAGAAATTAGGTACTTTCCATCGTCTTACAAATACACTGCATTCTGAATAATAAATAAATTTACTTTTGCTTATTTTAATTTATTATATATTCTATCTGTAAGCCACATCAATTTAAATAAGTTTTTGAGTTTTAACAATCATCTGTAGACAATTTTGCCAAAATGCACATTTGTCGAGTTACAAACTTCACATTTTGGGACATCAATAGCTGTATTACTGTTTAAGGGTGTATTTTATGGTCTTATAGGAATATTCCATGATCCATTAATAGTTTCTGGTAACTATATAGTTTGAAACAATATCTTAACTTCAATAACCAGAGAATCGTTACTTCTAAGAGACAGTCTGTGGCAGGGAGAAAAAATATTTTTAAAAAATTACGGACGGTCAGAATGAAAAAATGTCATAAGATCGTGAATAAAGAAGGTATATCCTACAAATGTGGCGAATTATAAAGGAAGTTTAATGAATATATTTTTAATGAAAAACAAATGAAAACTTTAAATGCGTTTTTCGAAAACTCTTATATTTTGTCAAAAGTTACTTACGCAAAACATGATATCTCAAAAGATTATGATTATATTTCCTTGAAATTTTGAACACATGTTACTTAAGTATTATGAAGGCAATGAACTGCAGATATAGTTCTGAAGTCAACAGTTTTTAATTTACAGCTGCTTAAAGTTGTTTATACCTATGCATTTTGTGATATTTTGAATAAGAGAATATTTGACTTGCCATAGCTTTTCTATAAATGCAAATATTTCTTAGATCCTATTTCATTGCCTTCACCATATCTGTAAGTGTGTTGTGTAGAGAAAAAATTTGAATATATGGATTACAATTTCTGCTAAAGTGATTTGCTTTTTGATCCAATTTTCACTATTTTTTACCAAAATTATTCCATTTTACTGAATCTCAAGTAACAGAAAATTTCCTGACTGGTATTATTCGCAGTTTTGTATCACATTGACCCAGAAAATAAACTAAAATTGTCCATTAAAGCGCTTTTTCAAAAATTTGCCTCCGAACCTAGGCAGATAATAACTAGACTAAACCCTTCGTATTCCTCTAAAGTGAGATGTTGAAACCTTAAAAAATGGCCCTCGTGTGAGCCCACCAATGGACTAGTTGTTAAAGCATAAGTTCTATAGATGTCCTCTTAACCAGCATTATGTAATCAATTGCTTGCTGCAGTTGGGATGGCTGTTGGAGTTTTACCTGGTTCACTTCCAAGCGAAAGTCCTCCAGGAAGGCTACATTATATTGGAGCTGCGAATTTTACCTCCGATGTTTTAACATATATACCCCACTTCCCCTTTATCATGAATCCTTTATTCTTCCTAGACATGCTAGAATAAATGGAATTAGGAAATTCAGAATATTACGTTAGTTTAAACTAAGCAAAACTAAGTGAGATGTTGAAATCTTAAAAAATGGCCCTCGTGTGAGCCCACCAATGGACTAGTTGCTAAAGCATAAGTTCGATAGATGTCCTCTTAACCAACATCATGTAATCAATTGCTTGCTGCAGTTTGCATGGCTGTTGGAGTTTTACCTGGTTCACTTCCAAGCGAAAGTCCTCCAGGAAGGCTACATTATATTGGAGCTGCGAATTTTACCTCCGATGTTTTAACATATATACCCCACTTCCC
>BGPR01000140.1:1143596-1162504 GCA_013235015.1 Araneus ventricosus | reverse complement strand
AATTATATTCTTTATCGCAAGACAAATGCATTGTTTGTTTCCAATTTACTCTATGCTTTCCCGTGGTTTTTCGTTAAATATTAAACAAAATCTACCCTTCTTTTAAACATATATTTTTAAATAAAAATGTTTATAGCAATTTAAGTACTGAGAAATATGTTTTAAATTTATGAATAGTCTGTTTCTAAGACCTAAATTTTAAATCTGCTACTACTTCACTATGGTCTTCTTTACTGCTTTTTTTATTTAAAGATTATTATTTTATTTTCAGAGTCAACAGCAAAAATAAAAATCAAAAAATTCATTAATAAAAAAAATATGAATTTTGCATCCATGATAAAATAAATACCGGAGGCACAATTCATTTAAAATTAAAAGGCGGATTGTATAATCTTTGAAAAAATTTATTTATTTACTAATATGATATTGTGGAAAAATAATCTGATGAAACAGAATTCTCAATAAAATTAGCTTTCAGGATCACGATCCAAAATATGACACGCTACGAAAAGGTAATTTTAAAATTCATGAGGCTTGGAAATTGAATTTCGGGCACAACGAAAACAATGAATATAAAAAGGGTTTTTTTTTAATGCACGAACTTCTAAGTAATATGTAGTAATCTTATACTCGCTTGCTGATATAAAGAAAATGTGTGAAAAAAGGTATCGCATATATAAAAATGTAAAGATAGGTAAGCAGCTTACACGTTGTTTTCATTGAATGTAACATCTGTTTTTGCTTTCCCTTTTCAAACTCGAGTATAAATGCGTCAGCCTTCTTTCTTGAGGTTTTTAATCTGATTTGCAGATGCATAGCGAGTTGCTTCTTAGAGGTAAGAAAATGAAATTTTGTTTTAAATGCATCCTAAAGCATGTAATTATATTTCAATTCATGGAGTAAAGTTTGAAATAAATTCACTACTGAACTATGAAATTATTGTATGTAAATATGTTGAAAGAAAATTATTTGCAGACAAAATTTGAAGAGACAACACAAATTAATAAACGAAAATGACAAAAATGCTTCAAAATTATTTTTTATTTATAAAAGAATATTTTTATTACTTTTAAATTTATTCATCTTAATTAAATAAATTTAATTTATTTTTAACTGAATTAAATTAATTTAGTTGCATCCACTTATAATGTATTTTCTTTTTCAAAGCTGAAACACAATTATTGTATTTAGCAATTTTATCGAATTTCCAAAAAACAAAAATCTTTGTTTTTGGATATAATAAGTTATTTCTCTAATTCTGAAATATTAGATAAAGACGATATGTTTTTGAAACTTTTTGGAGTTGTATCCTATAAGTAACTTCTGAAGCTATATTAAAAAAAACCTTTCTAAGGCACTGATAAGTATACATCACACCAATTTTTTAATTCAACTTTCAAATGTAATTTTTAAAGTTTGCTAAATTCTAGTTTAGAGTTTGCTAGTTCTCGCTAAATTTTTCCATGAAACAAAAACACAAATGTTCCAGTTTCTTATCTCCAAACATAACGAATTTTTTTTGAATTGGTGATATTTATTAATTAATAAAATTAATTATCAAGAATTAAATGTCATCCAATGAGTTAGATGTATTCTTTTTCTTAAATTAATCTCAATACCAAAGTTATTTCTTCATACCACTACTAGAAAAAAATGGCCCTTTAAAGAGTTAGTAAAAATCATGGAAAGGGAAAGCATGAAATTTTCTTCGGCATAAATTAATTAGTTTCCAGCAATATTCAGTTTCATAATTAAAAAAGTAACAAAAAATGTAAAGTTTACAGCCTAATGCAAAACAAATTCAATTTTTATTAACAAAGTTTTTCAAATCAAAGGTCATTAATCTATCAAGGCCTTTTCAAAATTTCTTAACCTTTTCACGTAAAGATGACTGCAGTCGAATTTCAATATTATCTTTTTATATATTCTAATGATGTAATTTCTTGATTGGGTTTCCGGAGATTCGGAAGCAAACCGGAAAAAATGAGTAGGTGGCACGAGTACTTACGCAGTAAAAAATTATTCTTTTTTTTCTGTTTCTAGCTATATCTGAATGAGATTTTTTGAATACGTGAGACTTTGTCGTTTTTAGGGGAAAAAACAACAACTAAATGTTAAATTTACAAACTGAAGGAAGTCGTTTGATGCCATTCGATGCGTAGAATACATAAAAAGACATTTTGGGACTTCAGGTAGTTTAGCAAATATTGTTTCTCGTGTACTTCTTAAAATATTAGAGCACTGATAATGGTATTCAGTACTTGGTTAGATATATTAAATAATATAATTTTAGTAGGGAAATAAAAATGCCTTCTTTAAAACTTTGCAAATCCTTTCTTTTCATTTCATTAGAGTTTTATGGCTCAAAACTCACTTTTTGCTATGCTCCTCAAGACTCAGTGTTCAAAAATACAAATGCAATAATAGAATTCCAGAAAGCAACAATCAACCAGCGGGAGTGGTCTCCCCTAAACTTTCTCGTATACTTTCTAAGTGGAGATTCGTCAAAATCTCGAGTTCGAATTTTTTTGACGATTACAATACTTTCACTTTGTATACTTCGTATACGAGAAAGTAAAACAAAAAAACAAACAAACCTGAAATCAAATATCTATTGCCACGTTTCAAAAAAATATTACTTTGAAGCAGGCGCGATAAAATAGGTAATGCAATGAATACTAAAGCGAAAATTCTGCTTTGGAATTGAATTCCCAAGAAAACAATTTATACTACCACAACCGTAACAATTGCAAAAGCGCGTGAATAAAAGATTTTCTGAAATAATGAGATCGGTTTGATTTACAACAATAAAAAAAATTGTTAACAATTGATGCTTGAAAACATTATTTATTGTTGTAAATAAAATTTACAACAATAACAGATTGCTACCAATACGCATGCGCATGAGAATCGGATTAAAGGAAATTGAATATGCAATTTGAACGCCTCTTTTTGACGGATTTGGCCCAAACTTTTATACGGATCTACATTCATAACGATAAAACTGTGTACCAAATTTTATCCATTTAGCTATTCAAGTTTTTGAGTTATAGTGTTCGCATGACCGCGGACATACAAATAGACAGACTTCCCGTTGACGGATTTTGTCCAAAATTTGATAGAAACCTACAAATTATGTTTAAAGACCACATACCAAATTTCATCCCGTAGCTCTAATAGTTTTCGAGTTATCGTGTTCACAGACAGACATAATTCCAAAATTGTGTTTTTCGGCCTCAGGGAGGTCTAAAACGTGGAGATTCGTCAACATCTCGAGTTCGAATTTTTTGACGATTACAATACTTTCTCTTTGTATACTTCGTATACGAGAAAGTAAAAATTATAGTTAAGAACGAAATTGTATGAGGTAAAAATATATCCAAGAAAAAATTTAAGTATAATACTTGGTAAATCTTGGCACGAATATGGATGATTCTATTAAGTATGCTTTTAAAAGTTTGCAATAAATAACAAACAATGTACCTAAATATAGTGATAAAATATTATACCCTAAAAAGGATAACGTAAGTCAATTTTGAAAAACCAATTAATCAATTGAGGATAGGACAATCGAAAATATATTTGGCGCGAAACGAAGTGTAGGCACTCTGCAAGCGTGTGCAAAGCTTATACCAGAACAATTGTACATTGTATAAATTGAGGTGCAGATCCCGACCAGCTGATAATGGGTGAACCGAGAGTGTGCAATTTGCAGCCGCGGTAAAACTTTTAAAAACTTTCTATTACATAGTTCTGCCCATAATTCAACGTTGGGTTTAATTTTATGAAATTGTTATTAATCTGAACATCCCAGTCGTTTACATATCCTATTACGTGTAGGATTAGTGTTGCATTTTCAAAATTCAAGATAAGTTTCGAGAGATGGAATTTTTAACTTTGGTGTATAGCAATCGGTTGGAAAAATTAAAAACCTGGAGGTACCTTTGCACATAAACTGACATTACATTCTTTATGGTTGATAAAAGGCACGATAAAGAATAAGTAAAGTATAAATGTATGAAAAAATATTTTAGAATTATTTCATAGTGTTTCTTTATGAGATACGGTTATTTTTGCTTATCTCTTTGGATTTTGTTGCAATGTTTTATAATGAATTTCTGTAATTCGGTTTAAATGCATTGATGATTTTAAATAAACTTAAAAGATTTTAATAACTCTAAAAATTCACTCACTTATATGAAAATGAGAGCGAAAATTTGTGCGTTATCATTCCAAATAAAAGTGTAAAAAAAATGGTAAAGTTCTGCACATATGTGATTTGAAAATAAGGAAACATATTTTAAAAAGCTTATTTAAAGATAAGTTTCTAAAAGAATCCTTATAACACTCTAAATTTTCCTTGTTATATCAAACTATATCTCAAACTAAACATTGTTTCTATTGTCTTATTATATTTAATTAGCAAAAGAATGCCAACTTCCATTATGAGTAACTGACATTTTTGAAATTCAACATTAGAAACTAATGTTAATAATAATCTTTTAAATAATCTGATTAAAACGAAGAAGCGAGTTTCCAAAAAATTATATTGAAGCATATGGGTAGATAGTAACATATTCCGAGTAGAAATGGAAAAAAAAGTTAATGAAATCTTTCATGATTTCATTGATTCAAAATGCACAACAGTATTCCTGTCCTTATTAACTGAGGCATTTAATCCAGAACCTTGTCCTCCAAGATAGATTTCCGGTTTGACCCTTGCCTTCATACCACCACGTCTTCCCAATATCTTCGGTCAAGTTCGCCATCGAGTCGCGTGTGCGATTACATAGTCATCTTGCCTAACCGAAGTCCGCGAAGGCGTAGAGATTGCT
The DNA here is from genome assembly GCA_013235015.1 of Araneus ventricosus. Classification (NCBI taxonomy): domain Eukaryota; kingdom Metazoa; phylum Arthropoda; class Arachnida; order Araneae; family Araneidae; genus Araneus; species Araneus ventricosus. The sequence continues at coordinate 1,157,669 of BGPR01000140.1, read as the reverse complement.
ACGTGATCGCCATTTCAAAAATGCTCCTATGCAGAAGCCTCCATTCATGAGTCAACGCGTGAGAATGACCTTCCAGATGCGTTTCGTGAGGTCAGGAAAGACGAACAAATAATAAAATGTTGTAGCCGTTGTGGTCCAGCGATTCGATTGGTCTGACTGGCCATTCGTCCTGATGACTTTCAGACAAGAAGTCAAGATACACGTGAATGCCAACCGGCTGTGTTTAATCCTTTTGTGTTCACTCGCTAATTATATTGAGGCTGGACTCTTAGATAAACAGTGAAGTACGTTGACTGATGAAAGAAAATAGAAATACTTGATCTGTCACTGTATTTTCTAGTTCTCGCTTCTGTTAAAGAAGTCGTTGGATTTCATTTCAATAAGAAAATATGATCAAATATTATTTTTAAAAATATATTCCATTGTTAATCATATTTGCCTTATGTTTATGGTATTTGATATCTAGTATCCCACAGAGACGTTTTACGTCCATCAAAAAAGTTTGGTTTAAATCTGAAATATAGTTCGTTTCCGATGAAAAAAATGCAGTAGTTCAGTGTACTTGATTTATTGGATCGATTAAATGTCTTTACTACTGCTTTTTGAATCACAAACCATTATAATTAATATTATTTACTTTCGCGTTCATTTAGTAGCATTTGAGATATTAAGATAGTTGTGTTCATACTCATTACAAATCATGATACATGTATTATTATTGCAGCAGAAAATTTTTAACTAATCTAATGATGAAAACGATATTTAGGGATATCTTTCGTGAATTGTTTATATGCGCATACTTAGTCAAATATTATTTAGTTCAGTTCTTCAAAAAATTGAGCTCTTGAATAAATAATTCAATTTCTTCCAATTCTGATATTCTATATGGAATTTCAGGCGAAAATAACATATCAAATCAATCGTTTTTTTTTTTTAATTTTCTCAACCAAAAACAAAAACCTCAGTCAGAAATTTTCAAAGATATCGATATTTTCGTAAAGAGGAAGCTTACCATTCATTGTTATAGATTTATTCCTACAAACTACAGTTTATTTCGAATGGGCTGTACTGAAGTATAGAATAAAACAATGAGTATATAAATCAGCTTAGTAAATTCTTCACCTGCATGATTATAACACAATATATGAAGACTACAATCATATCTCCATCTGAAGAATGGCGGTCATATTAGTCTCAAATACTGCATAAATACGATGAGAATTCACCTTTAAAAAGCTTGTTAGTATGTGTATTAACCTGCAGTGATAATTTGTAAAATCCGTTCCATAAATATTTCCAGTGAAAACAATGGGAAATGCAATACATGAAACGCAAATTTTAAGAAGATTATTTTTTCATGAAATTGGAAAAAAATGTCGATTAAACAATGTATCAAATCATTTTATATATCATGTAATAAAAGTCAATGAATTCAAATACAAGTTCATGAACGTAAAGTGAAACTTGATAAATTGAAATTAAAATATTCTGAAGATTGACATGTCATATTATTTCCATTGGCATGAAGAAGAACTTATAAAAGAAACTGATTAGTTTCAGAATTTCTTCTCTTCATTTGTGTCATAAATTACGAAGAGATTGATTATTAATGACATAAATTTGCAAATAAATCTGCAAATATATTACAGTGAGCTTTATTAATACCTAAATGAAAATCACTGAAAAAAATGTTTAGGGTATCGAATAAATTTTTATCAGTATATTCAGAAAGTAAGTTTATTTAGAATCTTTCTCAGAAATTTCTTAGGAATTTATTTACTATTCTGTATATTTCAGTACTTTAATTTTGAAATTTTAATTAAAAATAATTGTAGATATAAATATAATATGGTAAATTGATTTATAATTTATAATTATTTATCCCTTATTAAAGACAATTTCGTGAAAATGGTGATTACTCTTATTCAAAATTACTAAATTATAGACTTCCATCTAAAATATTTTAAAAGCTCTCAAACGTAAAACCCCCTTATTAAAATTAGTAAAGATATTAGTCCAGTAATAATACTTATCGTATTGCTAAAAATTAACAATGCTTACATCCTTAGCAATATTAATAAATATATCAAAATATCAAATGTTATATTACTACATATTTTCTTTAAATATTCCAGCCAAATAAAATATTTCGTAAAATTAAAGTTTTCTTTGAAAGCAAATTCGATTTAAATTTGCTGCGTAATTATATTAGTTGAGCATTTAATTTCTATTGGAAAACAGCAGATACCTCAGCAAAAAAATAATAATACTTTTGTATTGAAACAAAAACAGTTGATCATGAACTTTCACATACAAAAGGCTCTATTCTATACTCTAAACAATTCTGCTCTTCACAGAACTTTACAGGCATTCACATAGCATATTCACTTAAAATCGCCCATTCTACCCCATTCACTGCCATCTCCAGATGACAGAATCCTTCGAAAGGCGGATATGGAGAAAAACATTTCCATCCGACAACAGCACTTATCGCGTGGTCAACTTGGAATCCACAACAACTAAAATAAGCTTCCCAGAAAAGTGAAAGCAATGACACAAAAACGGCAGCAAAAAATAAAGCGTGTAATAAATTCTGCCAATTGCACAAAAGGCAGATCTCTCCTCTGTTGACAAGAAGAGAAAGAGTGGTCGAGACCTGTTCCTACCCTCCGAATCTTTCATGGGAAACGAAGCGACAAACTGGAGAAAGCCGGGACCAATAAAAATATATATATGAAAATAAGAAAATGACAAGCCATGGCAAAATTCATTGTTCCGGTGATTTTTCACCGAGGATAAAAGGTCGAAATGATACTCAGAAAAGAGATCTTACTTTTGAGTTCATTGCCAAGGATTTAAACTGGAAAGACATTATCGGTTGGGGATCTTTTGTTCGAGATCGTGCACGTATTTGGTCTGTTATTGACCTTGGGGAAGCATAAATATTGGACTTCCACTTTTTTAATCGGAAATAATAGTGGTGGTTTTCTAAAGGCGTTGCCGTTTCTATTTATGGAAGATTAGAAGCATTTCAAAAGGTAAGGTACGATTTATATTTGCTCAGCTGCGAAATAGAGAAAAATAAGACGCTTCTTATGGTTATTTTCCATTTATTATTCTTTTGCAAAAGATATTCAAAGTGATATATGCAAATGAAAATCTCTCTATAAACAAAGACTTCAACAATTATTTGAAGGGCTCAGGTTCAAAATTCAAATGAAACACTTCTGCTTATCTTCTGAAATACTTCTACGAGGTCTTAAACATAATGCAAGAAAAAAAACCCTCCACAATTTCAATTACATTTTTAAAATATACGTTTTGTTAAAAAAATTTAAGAAGATTTTAATATTATCTGAGCTTCGTTCTTTTGAAACTTATAGTATGAATAGCAATTAACGTACATCACTTGCATATTTTGTATTAAAATAATTCAGATGACATCCATTGTACTTTTACAATTTCTAGTTTCGCACTTTGTGTTTTTATTCTAACTCGTATTTATTTTCATTAAAATGCTTTGCATGCGCTGTTGTAAAATTTTTTAGATTTTTAAAGATGTAAACTGCACAATTTAGTTGTTATGTTAGTAATTCATGATACGTTTTGTGATGTAAGGAATCTGACTTTGATGTTCTTATTCAGTTTTACCAAAGCAATTACAACATAAGCGATCTATTTTTATGATTGCTTAATATCATTTACGTGATTTTTTTTGTGTGGCATGATTTTTTTGTATATATGAAAATAGCAACTAAACGATCTGCTGCTATCCGTAACAGAAAAAACAACATAAACACTTTGACGCATAATCTACAACTTAATAATGGTTCTTTTGGCACATTTATGTCTATTTTTATAACTGATAACTTTTATGTTTTAACAATAAAATTCTTCTACATAGGAATTCATAATAATCACTGCTTTTATGATAATTTTATGACTCTTGTGATTATTTTTCTCTATTTAAGTTTATTCCAATTTTTATTGCTGCATGAACTGTACTTAGAGTTTCAGACATATAACAGAATCAAAATGCAGAACCAGAAGAAAACAATTATCAGGAAGAAACTGTGAACTCCGTTTACGCAGCAGAATTGGACATAGTTATGCAAAAAGGCGCCAATTACCATTTCAAGAATATCGAATTCCCTACTGAAAACTGCCTCTAAGTGTTTGCAGTTTCTGTGCAAACTGAACCAACTGTGATCTGTTGCACAAAAGGCTATTCATAAAGCAAAACAGAATTTTAAAAAATTTAGCACAGGCCTTTTTTCTGTATAATGTTTTGGAGAAAAATCTGTTTCTCAAATCTGTAGTTCGGTGGTTGTTTCTTATTGCATAATTACGTGCAGTTATGTCTTCGCTGTGTAGGTTTTATTCTTTGAATATTATTATAATTTTCTTTCTTAGTAAAGAGTTATTCGAATACAGTCGGACCTCTATTTAACGAAGTCGCTAAATCCCGAAAAAAAGTTCGTTATATGGAAAATTCGTTAAATAGAGATTCACCTTTTAAACTACACGAAACAGATTTTAAATTCATAAACACTAAGTATTATTAAAAAAGTAATTAATCACACCTTTATTTTGTAAATTAACATCTATTTGTTTTATATATTTTACCCGTCAAAAAGAAATGTGCAAGGAAAACAAGAATAAAACAAACATTGTCCGGGAATACACTGTATTTTCAATTTTAAAAAATAATTTTATATTAAAATTAATGAATTTTAGCATTTCATCATACGAAGGTTTGTTGATTTCTGCATCATGATCATTTCCATTTTCATCATCTTCGTCTTCATCGCAATTCATTGCTGTATTGTTTTTATTTTTCACACTGTCCAATTCAAAACTGCCTCATCCACATCTTCATAGATACATGCTTTTAAACGTTTTGAACAAGAATTCGATGAATCATAATTTTGTATCTTATCGCGATTTTTTTTTATCATGGTTGCTAAGCTGTTTGGAGGAATATCAAATTTTAAGGCAATATCCTTTTTTTTTTCACGCCTTTATCCACCTGATGAACAATTAAAATTTTTTCTTTAATGCTCACACTTTCGCTTTGACATTTTCCAGCTTCAATGTCATTGATCACCATAAAATGTGTTAAAAGAAAGAATAAGTTTGAAATGTTTTGAAATATTTTGAGAAATAGGGAGAAAAAAATATATTGGATCACAAGAAAAAGTTCGTTAAATAGAGAATGCACTTCGCTATTTGGAGGTTATTTTACGAAGAAATTCGCAAAATGTTCTTGGTTCCAAGAAGAAGTTCGCAAAATAGAGAAATTCGCAAAATAAAGACTCGTTAAATAGAGGTCCGATTGTATTTTCGATTGATTGTTTCACAGTGGTTACTTTCTTCTATCGTCCATTGAATTCATTCACTATTTAATGAATGAATTAAATTTAATTGGCATTAACAAAATACTAACTGTAGAAATTTCACTGAAGAAATGCCTTGAAAATGAATTGTGTGCGAGTGTGTGCATATTTTTTTAAGAAAAAAATGTTAAGTTATACTCGGATGGTGGAAATATGTTACATCTGGGAATGCTTCCCTTTTAAAATGATTTAATAATTTACAAATTTTAGTAAGTAATTCGTTGTAATTTTTTAAGAATATTTATTATAATGCAACTATCAAAAATTAAATTAAAATTCTGCAGGGATTTATTTCTTTTAAATATCCAACGGGAAACAAATGTTTGGCATGAAATAAATTGGAAATCATCTGCATATACTTTCTTAAAAAAATCAATTACTTGAAATAATCTTTGATATTCGCTACGAATAACCTCAATCACTTTACAAATATTCTTTCGGAAAATTCCTTCCGTAATCGATCGTCATTTCTTGCAAAATCTAAACATCGATAACCTGGCTCAAAATCCATCTCACTACATAATTTTCTTATACTTTTTGAGATCTATCGGCAAACGAATTAGCAGATGATTTATGAAAAGGGTTTAATATAATTATCGCAATCGCCCATACTCATTATCTCTGGTTCCAAGCCTTCCCCTATCTGGCGAACTCCAGCTGAAGTGAAAATATTTTCACTGAACCATTAACCATCCAAATTTCGGAGCTAAAAAGCTGGAATTAAAACTTCTACTCGCATTTAAGAGAAAATTAATTAACAGCAATAATTTATTTTACAAACACACTGTAATACTGCGATAAAGATAGGCCACGGATTTCCGTTGCTAAAAATTATCCTAACCTTGGGAACTTTCAGTTTTAAATACCTTTTCCAATCTGATTCCAATTAATCAGTTTATTCAATACTTCTCTGCACAAAAGTATCCTAATGGAACGTGTCGTGGCAAAGGATGCAGAAAATTTGATTAAAGGTGTGCAGAGCTGAGCGGATTTGGCGAACTTCCGAGGGTTTGGCTTTTGGCGCTGAAAGCTATTAGAGAGAATTTTTCGCTCGGATAAATACCAATGTATGTGCTCAGCTGATTGCAGAAAACTGAGTAGCCCTGCATTTCCATGATAAATAGAACTGAACGAGTGTCGCTTAAGGTAGTTCTAGGCAAGTTTAATTAAATTGTTCCAAAAACTACTTAAGTTGGTTCTGCAGGGTGGGATTTAATTTATGCTTTCAAATGAAATATTTAGGCATTAATATGTTTATTTTTATGCAAAAAGAAAGCATAATCATTATTTATAATTAAAAATAAGTTACTCTGTTCAAACAAATTATTAGCCTGTTAAAAATCAAATAATCAAATACTGTGTGGAAGAAAGTCTTGTATATCTCAGTGTTTTTGGCTAATATAGCATTAATCTTTAAAAAGCAGAATGAGTAATATATATATATATATATAACGTGTCCGTGGTTGTAGTGGTTGAAAATAAACAGACCGAGCAAATAACTACCTCTTATTTTTTATCAATAGGAGAGTGGTGAATATACGTCCATCTCTGTTTAGGTTACAAGCGAAAGTGAACAGAAAAATCCCTGTATTCTCTCGGATAAGGGAATAACATATTGGCACGTGATCAAATCGAAGGGAATATTGGGTATTTTTAATAAGTTACGTAGGCGTTTCAGGGAAAAAGTCTGGTGCCAGAGCGACGCCATCATGATTTTCTGTCGGCACGTGAAAGCGATTAAATATTCTTTTAGTAATAAATATGCCAAAATGAGAGATTTAATATACCTCCAGCGTGGTGAAATAAACGAAAATGGAGTTTTAGAAAAGTGATTTTGGAATACTTTAAGATTTTAAAATATATAATATTAGAATTTGGAATAAAATTAAGTGAGATTATTACATATATATATATATCTTGCAAAGCATTAATAAAGTTACACATACAAATATTAATAAAGTTAACATTACATTATAAATACAACCAATTCTGATTATGTAGATCCTCAGGCTTAATGTTCATTCGATGCAAATCCATTAGTCGGTTCGTTCCATCAAACTATTATATTATGATAAATAAAGTTGCACGATTTACTATATTTAGGAAGCGTTATTTACAATAAACTATATACAATTTTATGATGCGTAATTCAGTCTTAAGTTCAGATTCATGATGGCCCGTCGTTAAAAAGCCTCCATCATCCGTCGACCTCTTGTTCTGTCTCTGGTGTTTTTCTGCCTAGGTGTTCTTTGCAGCGATGGCAGTGACATGACATGGCAGTGACATGACATGGCAGTGACATGACATGGCAGTGACATGTACTGGTACTTCCGCTGGTGGCTCATAATAATGATGTTAATTCGTGCTCACATGATACAAATGAAATGCGTGACATGCACTGAACATCTTGCTGAAGGAAAATGGATTCGACATTATGGCACAGCTTAAGACAGCTTCAAGTAGAGTTGCTAGGTGACACGCGCAGTTCCGTTTACCATGTGACTGTGACGTGAAGGGAATTGGCTTCATTCATTTTCCGTTGCATAGCAACCTCAGAAAGGTCATGCTAGTAAAGCAGAAAACAAACATTATTACCAACAAGCATTTAATAACTTTAATTTTATAACATTAAATATTTGGTCAAATATAATACAAAAGAGTATAAAATAATAAATATTTTGAATAATTTATTATAAAATTTACTACAGAATTTATCCCCTTTATCTTTTATTTTATTACATCATTTATCGTAAGTAAATTCAACGCAAACACACTGCATTTTGCATGCGACTAATATGATTTTACAAATAATTAAAACTCCCGGTATTTAGGATAACAATTAATAAATGTACTAAGGGTCTTATCCTCAGTCATTAGTAACTTGTCACTCAGTTGATAATATTTGCGTCAATTGTGAGGGCTAAAAACACATACGGGTCGTAACAGACACTAAATTTAGTTATGCTATCTATACTAGTACAGCAAACGAAAGGCGTTACTGCAGTTTTTAGACTTTTAAGAAATTCATTTGTTAATTATTTTGTCCGGATATGATGCTCTTAACCGAGAGAGGCAGAACGATTAGTTTCCTCCTCATCACCTACATAGATTAGATTTGAAATTAGTGGAACTCACTGAACTTCAGTGTGTGATCTATAAAAAACGACCATACTTGGAAGATTGTTGAAAATCAGTGGCGAATCCAGGGAGGGCTATCGGGCTACAGCTCCTCCCCCCCCCAGAGCCAAGCCAGAATTCTTTATTTTATTTAACATCTTTACATCTGTTTTTTCTTAATTTCTCTCTTTTTAAAAAAATAATAAAAACGTTTCAACATTACTTTCTGGCTTGACAGGCTCGAAAATTTTCCTACTTTTGCAGTCATTCCATTTGCACTTGTAGCTTTGACGCTGTCGAAGACATTTTTTGGCTAGTTATTTCATTGTAATTTTTATTAAATTATCGAAAACATTGTATTGTTTTTTATGATTCTTATATTGTCAGGTGAGTCAAGTCTTTAAAGTTAAAGAGTTTTGGTTTACATTTATCACGAGGTTTGACATTTATCACGACGATACAACGTTTTTATGACCTCAGCCCCCACCCCCACCCCCCAGACCCGAATCCTAGATTTGCCACTGTTGAAAATTCATAAGCTACCAACTAAACATACATCTAAATAAATGATTTAATTTGTTAATTATTCTCGGTACGTAATATTAAAAATTAACCTTGGATTATCTTATACAGTAGAACCTCCGGAATCCGTATTAATAGGGGCTGACCTCTGTTCGGATTCCAGGAAATTCTAATTATCCGGAAAATTCAGTAAAATACTCTCATTATTCCAAATGCATTAGAGTATTGGCTTTGGGTACTCTGTGAAAAAGTACGGACAGAGTTCCCTGCGATTCGTGTCTTCAAGCAGGTTTAGTTCTTCACGTCAAAAGGAGATAACCGATATTGTTCCTACTAATTAAGGTACCGTATTCATTCTTAAATACCAATTGAAATGTTTCGGTACTTACGTATTAACGCCACCGAAGCTACAGATTTGGCGGTTTTTAAATGCCGCCAATTTGGCGGTTTTTGTACTTACGTATTAACGCCAATTTGGCGGTTTTTGTAAACAAGATTGCTCTTTATTGGCGCATTACCGCCAATCTGTAGCCTCGGTGGCGTTAATACGTAAGTGCCAATGTTTCTTTTAGGATAGAAATAAACATCAGCTTTGTTTCTGATTCCTAATTGTTATTTTCCTTCATTTTTTAAGAAGCCATTTTTGGAAAATTAAGAAATGATGTTCGTATTATCCAAAATTTCGGATTTCTGGGGTTAGGATTCCCGAGGTTCCACTGTACTACAAAGATTTATGCATACTATTACAGAATTGAAAAATATGTAGGAGCAAATTGGGCCAAAACCGGGTAGTGGGGTAAAACGGGATACCCTTGATTCTGGTAATATTAGTTCTTCTTTCTGGCGGACAGACACTGAATTAGACTCTACTAGTCAAGAAAAAGGAACGGTCACAGTGGCGTGTTGCAGCTGCTGAATTCATTGCTTCTGTGAAGGTTTATTTGTTTTAAGACGTCAACTCTCTAATGTTCGTTTGATTTTAAACTATCATTACTTAAAAATCATTACACTTTTTTAAAAAAAACCATTTTTAGTCCAGCTTATGACACGTTTACTTGTGATTTATACCCTATCAACAATAAGAATTTACTACAATAATTGCGCTGTTCTATTTCGTTTACTATAACCTCAGCACTCGGGGTAAAACCGGGCACTCCAAGTGGCGTAATACCGGGACAGTCAGTATTGATGACTCTTCTGCTGAAGACTATAAAAACACATCAGACGTTGATTGTTTATATTTTAACGATAAATTTTCTAATTTAAATAAAGAATAATGGTTAATTCAATGTTAAAACTGTTTTAGCTGTGCCCACAAATGTGCAGTGGCGCGGAGGAAGACGGCAACTGCTGTACATATGAATTTTGTTACTAATATTCATAAATTGTCATATAAAATACAAACGATTGCAACTTTCCCACTGAAAATCGAGTTTTCCTAATTTCCCATAAAGTTAACATGTACACCCGGTTTTACCCCACAGTGGGGTAAAACCGGGTAGTTTGACTTTTTTTATATAAAAATCGTTGATAAAAAAATAATGGAACTGTGACTTTTCTGGAAATATGTATTGTACTCCGGTAAACAATGAATATTTTAATAAAATTTGAAAAGCTATCTGTCGAATATTTTAACCCCAGCAGGCATTCGAACCTTAGCTGCCCGATTTTACCCCACTTTCCCCTATATTATTATAATATTAAAGGATAACGATAATATAAATTCAAATAAAAAGTGTTCAATAATTACTCGTGTAAATGAGTAATTCATAAAATTATTATATATGAATAATAAAATTCACAAAATATTATTTAGGCTAATTTACAAAATAAAAATTGAAGTTGGGTCTAATAAAGCTTGAAGGGACATTTTGTGGATGTGTTACTGTAAAGTTTCTTACAGATTAAAAAAAAATACCTAAATATAAGTAAAGTTATCCTTACTCAGTTACTTTAAGAAAGGACAAGGTTTAATAGTCTTAGATGCTATAATATAATTGAAATTCGATATTAGATATTATTTAAAACCTTAAAGAAATGAAGTTTGTATTATTCAATATGAATAATTGAAATCACATAAGAAACAATAATTCATATTTACATTTCCCAAAAAAATACTACTTATAGTAATTAATAATCCTTTCAGCGAAGCATTATGAAACCTTGCAAAAAACAGATGACAATAAAATGCCTGAACAATGATAGCTCTTATTTTAAAACTATCAAAAATCAATGCACATCGCTATTCGTTAACGGAAAAAAAATCTCTCATTTCCGTGCTTAGATACAAACAACACTTTCACTGGAAGGCAGGTAATTAAAGTGAAACCCGAGCTCCATAATTACCCCTCTCTTCTGTCAATAACTAGAAGACTACCAAATTACTCAAAGCTGATAATTGTTGTGTCCTGTCATTTGGGACGAGTTTCTCAAGTTCATCCAACAGCGAGCATTGATCTTGCAGCCAGAAAAAACAACTCCCATTGTATACATGCAATTAGATAAATTAGAATCCCAAATCGATATACTCGGAAATATCTACAACCAATGAGACAGTAATCCAGAATTAATTCGTCGTTAAAAGTTGACCGAAAAGTTAATGAAATGATAAACCCTGAAGCTAAGCTCGACAAAAGCAGTAAATACCTCATCGAGCGTACGGAAAAAAACCACTGAGTTTAAATGGATCTGACTATCGTTAAACAATAAAACGATGAGCACTTTCAATGTGGATGGAAAGTTCGTCGACTCGAAGTAAACAGCGCTTTTCGTTCGAGAGAAAACGTATTTAATTAATTCTTCCGCTCCTCAAACGAGCGGAAGGAATACGAGTTAGAGATATTTTATCGAATTTAATTAAGGCTCTTTCAACAAATTTTTCATAAACGCTAAGAAATCTGATTGAGTATTCGTTCCAAACATTTTGAAGTTATGATCGGAGATTCATTTTTATTTCAGCTTTGTAAGTGATTTTTAAAGACGTGTGAAGGGAAAGGGGTTTGAAATAATTGGCAATTAAAGCAAAGTTCCAATGCTGGCGCTGCTTTTTAAATTTCGTTAATTATATTGAGATTCTTTTTGCAATTGGTAATTTAATCTGCATAGATGCGATTAGGGAGGAGACCCATTCGTTATATTTGCTAAGGTATTTCTTTTATTACTTTTGCGTCTCTCGAAAGTATTGAAACTTTAATTATTTGAAAGGCGCAGAATGTTTGCGTGAGACATTTCTAATCTCTTTCTTTCTTGTTCAGTCAGAACTGATTAAATCTTTCAGGATTCTTTAAAGTAGCACCTGCAAATGTTATTAAATTATCTTCCTTCTATCGATAAATACTAAAGCCTTAATTGGCGAATTACCATAACAAACCCGTATAACACTGGTGACCTTCGGAATGCAATAAAACAATTTCAATTTAAAATTGAACACATATATATATTTATTCTGAAAAGGAAGTTAGATTTTTCGAAATGCATACTTTTATAATAATTATCTTTAATTGAACGTAAATATTAAATTAATTGATTGATACAAAATGCCAAAGCCTTCAGAAAAGAGCATAGCAATTATTTTTTAAAATTATTCATCTAAAGATATAATAAAAGGTTTAAGAGAATGTACATTGTAGATCCGTTCTGTTTTTGTTTAGCAATATTATACACGTAACATACATTCAAAAAATAATAAGCAAAAAAACTACAATATCAAAGTTATAAATACACAAAATATGTCATGCTCAGAAATTTATTTAATCCTTCTCTTCTGTTCGCAATTACTATGCACTTGTAATGTTCGGGTCAATATGACCCGAACACTAAATTCTAAGTACAGGGGCCTATGTTCTCCATGGTTTCAGAGCAATATTATGCTTAGACATAAATAAGATAAGTTTTAACAAAATAAACTTGATATATTTGAAGAATAATACAATTTATATGTAAATATAAGCATATATATATGCAAAATAAAAAGATGAATTAGAATACGTTTTTAAAAGTCTTTCCTCTTTTTTATATGCAATTCAGCCAACAATATGATACATGCCGTTTGTAGATACGTTTTTTTACAATTCTTGCACAATATATTAGTTTAAATTATCATTGCCTGATTGACAGAACATGATTCGGGAAAGTTTATTACTCAACTGTAAATTGACAATGGATGTTATTGATAAATCATTTTACCATTTATCCTGTATTCTTTTGATTATACAGTAGAACCCCGCTAATCCGAAATTCCGGTTAATCCGAACCGATTCTATTTTCGAAAATTATATGTAATTGAAAAGATTTAAATATACATACTAAAAACAACGGAATGAATCTCTTTTTGCGTTCGCAGTAAGATAAGGTCACTTCATACAGGAGCACATCCATTATTCTAATGAAAAGGGGAGACACATTCTCTTTCTACTGCTTTTGAATAAAAGAATTCAAGACATAGTAGTACTGAGTACTTATAACTTAAATTTTTTTAGCACATAACATTTTCTTTTCTATTCCGAATTTTTTGTAATCCGAACAGGCATCGGTCCTAATTAGTTCGGATTAGCGGGGTTCTACTGTATTACGTGGCTCTTTATTTGTTTAGAGATGTTGTTTTGCTTGAATATATGAAGTAATTAATATAATTTGCCTAGTTCTTTTAAAAACAACTTTCTATTAATTTGTTTTAATTCCATTGCTATTTATTGATGTCCAGAGAATAATTGCATTATAATCAGAATTATCCAACATATTATAAAATATAACCATAGGCAAGCGAATTTTTTTTTCTTTTACAAATATATGTATTCAAATGTTGATCAACAGTAGCCACATTTCTTTATTGGTACTGTACTACAATAACATTTCCGGCTTTTTGTCAAGTCTGTTATTAATTGATTTATCATAAGCATTGTGTGCATAAGAATGACGATCCATTCTTTTCCATATACTTTTCCGCCTTCAATAATTGTCATTTTTGATCATATCATTCTGGATTCTAGACCTGAATACAGTTGCAAATGCACTTTTTACAACCCTTATTATTGAATTT
>BGPR01000140.1:1109452-1121393 GCA_013235015.1 Araneus ventricosus | reverse complement strand
ATAAACACTTTAGTTTTGGTGTGCATGGTATGAACCGTTTTTTTGCCAAATATAGTTCAGTATCAGAATACTGAAAACAGAACTAAAGGCAAAAAGCCGAACATGAAACAAACAAACTGACTAAAACCGTGAAATTTGCGAGTTGTTAATGAACTTATACCGTTTCCACCTAAGGAATCGATCTATTCAAAAATGTGCCCAAATTAGTAATTTTGGAATGGAAAATTATTTCAATGAAACAAACTAAACTTTCCACCCTTCCCCTCAGCTGTCAAATTTTGAAGGACTGACCTTACTCAGAAAGTTCAAACCTCTTTAAAACTATTTGGATCTCAGATCTAAATTTGGAGTCAAGCTTTATGGTATGGGCCATCGAAATGCAATAAAAAAAATCGTTATTTTGTCATTTTTTTTAGTGTTGCTGGCCAATTTGCATTACGTCTTATAATCAAAATTAGAAAGAGGAATTCTAAGGATGTGCAATTAAATAAGAAAAAAGCGTAACTAGATTTTAGAATAAACAATGAAATTTTCTCTGTTTAAAATTTCTAATTTAAACATTACTTCTATAGTTGCCTCTTCTGAAATTAACAATATATTTTAAATTTAATAAAAAATTCTCAGATAAACTTTTAAAAAACCACTTTAAGCCAAAATGTTTTCATCGTAGTATTTACGCTTAAAATTACAAATTAAAACCAAAATTAAGTCAGAAATACTTGAAGTAATCAATGGTATAAAATAGCCTTAAATATCACCAGATTTTAAATAAGTTGAAGAGCTCAGGTTGTATAATGTGTAATACATGGATATTGCATTAACGGTATATCCAATGAATCCATTACTCAAATGTTTACCATCAATAAATTTTGAAGTATTATTCTAATAATAAGATAAGTTAAAAAATATCGATATTTTTTCCATGATAATGAAATTAATGCAATTAGTTTTTTCTAAAAACTATATTTATATCACTTTCAACAGGAATCTTTTATAAAAGAAACAATCATTTTTTTTGGAAAGCGAATCTATATTCCATTTTACCAAAATTCCTAATATTTATAAAATGCTCTTTTATGTATTAAAAAGCTTTTTCGTAGGATTAAACCTCCATTCTAAACCAGCAGAGTCCCGTTAATCAGAATCTCTACGATCGATATCTGGAAAAGGCTGGAAAACTGTATGTATTATGAAAAAAAAAATATCAATTTTCTAGTTTTATCATCTAAAACTTGTATAATCTGCATTTTAACACAAATTCCGTTTATAAGACTTTTCAGTAATCAAGTACAGCGTATCTAATCTGGTTTGCATAGCAGGACTTTCTAATGAGATTGCAGAAAGCAGAGAGTTTCAAGTATTAAAAATCCTTATAGCTAAAGTAAGTTTGCTATAAATATATTCTAAAGCATAAAAAATTATTTCCTTTTGTCTTTCCTATCTTAACCCTCATTCCTTTTCGGCCTTAGCTCTAACAAAATAAATTAATGGCGAGTCCATTTCAGTCTTCAGAACGACATTTAGAAAAGTACTTTATTTAGTAAAACATAATAATCACTAATAATTTTTGACGATATATTCTATTTACAGTTGCAAAAACCATTTAAAATAAGTTTGCTCTTTGAAGCAATAAAAATGATTGTTCAACTCCAACAATTTTGTCACCCTTTTACGTCATCCTTATGGTTAAAGAAATAGAAATACCACTATTGATGAAACCAGTCAATGACACCCATATCCGCTAAGTTTGGTGTGTAAGAGATTATTGACATCCTTCCTTTTAGGAGACGTTTCATTGAAGAAATTCTCAAAAACGAAAGAAAAAAAATAGGTCGAATTACCGATCAATGAAAGCAATTGCTTCTCAGGAAATTGAATTGCTCAAATAACATTTCTATCGTATAAAAGTATATATATGTATTTTTTCTTTTGGATTGATTTTTTAAAAACTGTTGCAGTGGTCTCCAAACTGTTGAAACCATTTTCGCTCAAGGGATTTTCAAATATATCTGCAAGGTCACTTTTTAATGTGATACTAGTCTGAAAACCCCATAGGTAAGTAAATGCCTTTCTTTTCTTTTATTCTTTGTCTTTTCTTCATATGTAATGCTTAAAATTAATTTTTATTGACTAAATATTTATTCCATACTTAACAGCCTTGCCCTCGAAAACAACTATTAGTTTTCGCATGACTAATAATACGATTTGGAATTAATTAAAATCACTACAATTCACATTGTTATTTTCTATTTTACTTGAAATTTTCACACTATACAAGCGCTCATTATTTGAAAAAAATTCTCAAAGTTCTTGTCCAGTCCTTCTCTTTAATAAAATAGGATAAATTCATTTTATAGATAATAGCCATTTCAGAATACCTCATCAAATATTTGTTTATTTTTAAAAAATAGTAGTTTATGGTTTGTGAAGAGTAATTGAAGTCTATCAATTATTTGTATTTGCCGCATGCAAGGATTATGTTATCTTTTTTATCAAAATTTGTTGCATCATTCATTGAACGGCCGGAAATTTCTGGAGAGATTCTTCCAACCGAATAATAATCTATTTTCTATTTATTCTTCTGCCGTTGAAATCGTGTCTTCTTTAGAAAACAGTTCTTAAGGGCTACAGGTAACGCATAAAATATATTTTTACTTTAAACCATCTTTCTTACACAGTTTATTCCTTGAGAACCATGCCCTACTCTGCGGACATCATCATGTTATCGTAGACGACTACCTGACATTCAATGCGTACGCCATATGTTATTCGTTTTTGAATAAGAAAATAATAAAAGCTGGTATATACATACGTATATGAAAAAAACAGTCTGATATTCATCGGGTTAATATTTCTACCAACAACTGGTGGCAAACTAAAACTAGCAGTCAGTTGTCCTTCAAGGGAAAATAGTATTAAGTCATTGAATATTGAGTTACACTTTTTCCGCTCCTGAAGTTGCCGATTTGTTAATATTAAAATCTACAGCAAAGTACCAATAAAATCTGACTGCAGAAGAGAATGATAGAATGTCAAATTACAAATATTTACTATTTAAAGATGAAGAAAGAATTCCTGTAAAGTTTATTTTGCAAATACACCAAGTTAGAACTCGAAACAAAGCCAATTTATGTAAAAAGAATGTTATATGTGTAAATCAGATCAACATAAAATTCATTGTTGTCTCTCAGAAAGTTCACTAATAACTCCTGTCAGAAAGCGATTATTAAATAACCTTGCCATTTTTATAAGCTGTTCGAAATCGTTGAGTTTTGTAACTGGAATCCATATAAAAATATTGGAATTTCACTAACTTCTGTCAGAAAGAGATCATTAAATGACCTTGCCATTTTTATAAGCTGTTCGAAACCAAATCGTTGAGTTTTGTAACAGGAATCCATATAAAAATACTGGAATTTAACGAGATATTTTATTGATGTCTTGACGTCTCTCGTAGCTCTAAGTATCTTCAATATTCATAATTTTTACAATAATCTTTTATCACTTAAGATTATGAGAAAAAAAGGAAGGATAGCATTTTATTAAGTATTCTAATCGCCCTCCCTAGAAAACTAAGGAAAAAGGAATTATTTCCAAAAGCAAAGTTTAATAATACGATAATATAGCAAATATAGATGCCTTGAAATTTCTAGTTTATGCCATTACAAGTGTGATAACTTTAACTCCGATCTTTTTATGCCAGAAAACGAAACTATCTGAATTATTATTCTGTTGATTTAAAGCTCTCGTTATTCTTAGGTAAACTTAAAGAACAACGAGCGACAATTTAGATACAAATGTTGAATTCCCATGCCTTTAGCTTTTCAGATAAATTAAATCGTATTCCCCTTTTTTTCTCATAACAGAACACAAATTGCTTTTTAAACTACCGGTGCTTCGAATAGTATTTTAGAAACGAAAATTATGTGCGCTTAAGTCCATTATTCGAAATAGCTTTTCTGTAGTTTTCGTAATGATTTAACACGAACCATTACTCAATCGGAATTACTGTCTAGGTAGAATTCTCTGCTGAATAAACTGGAACACAATTTCGCGAGAAATATACGATCGTCTTTTCGAATTGTTAGAAAAAAAATATAGTGACGCATTTAATAAATATTCCTAAGTATTACCTTTTTAAAGACGCCTTGCTGTTCTAAGAACATAATCGGCAGCGGTACAGAATCTCGCAAAATTTATCAAAGTATGAACAAATAGCGAACGTCATTAAACTTTTTCCCTCCTCTGGGGTTTCTTCTTCCATTTATCTCCGTCAGTATCCGCCATTTTCTTCTTTTTGTGAAGAGAACTGCCGCTTGAAGGTTCTCAACTGAGAAGATCTCTCGAAAACTTTCTATATTTGCGTTGGGAGGATGGTACGATTTATATAAGTGCTTCTTGATTAAATTCCGTTTTCCCTTACTTATGCTCTGCCAGAAGAGAAATATCATAAATCACCAGTAAGTGCTGGTACATCCAATCATTTCGACAGTTTTCAATAACTGTCTGAAGAATTGTTCATGCATCATTCGTCAAACTGACTATCCGTAAGTTTCGTTGTGTATAAATGGAAAGGGAATAAAATATTCTTGTAAAAGTACATTTTGCGGTTAGTAAATGCTTTAGAAATACTGCTTACCACTGTTTCTTAAGAACATTTTATTAAGTAATTCACTAGATTTATTTAGAAAATTAGCAGCATGAAAATTGCCTTATAAGAAATGTAACATCTAAATTTAGTTCATTGAATAAGTTTAACCTTAGACTTTATATTGAAAAAAGTTTAACCCTGATTCATATTTCCATCACTTAACACCACAGCATACCCCCGAACTCGGAGCCAAGGCGGCTCCCTGTCGGTTGGTTGGGTATGCGTGAGACTTGATTAAAAAAAAGCCAGAGCAAAAAAAAAATACAATTTCTATAAAAAGATACAAAAAAACATGACATTTAAAACAAAAAGAATATAATATTCTTTTAAAGTTCAGTTTTTCAGATCGTTGTGTTGTTGAATTTGAGAGGGTCTTGCCCTGCGTATGGAAGAAGAGAGAATATGAGTACATAGGGTTAGTTGGGTCTGTGGCTAGTTGTCGTCGCCATCTTTCGGAAATAAGAGTGGTTCGTTTTCCGCGATGAAGTGCATGAGTTTTTTGATTTTCGCCCTAGAATTGTTGTTGTTCATGACTCTTTTCCACCAAAGTGGTTCTAGGTCTGCTGACGGTTTTGTTAGGTGGTATGACGTTGTAAACAGGCAACTTGTAGCATAGTGTAAGGGGTTTCCCAGCTTTCCGCAGCCACAGGAATCGCTGCTTCTGATGTTGAATCTTTTGAGATGTGTTGGAAATGGGCCGTGGCCCGTGACGAACATTATTTCCGGCCTTTGCCACGGAGTAGGAGTTGTCTTGACTTTTGGCAAAACGTTATGAACGCTCCTGCCTGTTTCACTGAGTCATTCGCTATAGAGGCCGCGGTGGCTTAGTGGTAATGTTTCTGCTTCGGGGCCGGGGGGCCCAAGGTTCGAGACCCGAATGGCATATATGGGGCCTGCTGCAAGCTAAATCATACGCAGTGGCCAACCGTCCTCCCGCTGTTGTGGTGAGGAAGTTTGGAGAGGGAATGCCAGCTCAGGGCTCGTCCTCGTCATCTGACAATGATTCAAAAGTCCTAAAATAGTCCTCGTGTTGCTTCAAAACGGGACGTTAATATAACTAAAACTAAACTTAAAAAATACATTCGATTCAGATAGAAATCCATCATCGTAATACTCTGATCAGAACGATATCAAATGATCATATTCATACTTCAGGGAAAGTGTAGGTATCTGTCATTGATACATGAAAGATATTTCCCTAATTTAACTACGACTCGAATAAAAACTGTTCTTAAAATTTGATTGAATCTTAAAGAAATATGGATATGCCTTTAAGAGATTCCACTGTTTTTATTTCAAAAATTAAAATAAATAATTTTCGTGATCTTTCAATACTTTAACTATGTCTAGTAATATTTATTACCGCCATCGTACTTACAAACTTTAGGGCCCTAATGTCCCCGTGGCGAAGCCTAGACTTCAGAATCGAAAGAACACAGGTTAGATACTCGACTTTACGGAAGATCCGTCTTATGTACGGGCGTAGTGCGTAAATTTTATACCTTCTTAAAACCGTCGAGGATCAAGCGTAACTTACAATGATGGGGAAAGGGAATTTGGAGAGCGGATTCCGGCTCAAATATCGTCTGCATCGTGTGACCAAGGTTTAAAATTGCAACGACTGTCTTCAAGATGGCCCTGTAGTAGCTATAAACTGGGACGTTAATCTAATTAATCTCAAGATATACCAGTGGCGAATCCAGGATTTGTGTCGCGGGTTGGATGAGGTCATAAAAATTTTATATCGCCGTGACGAATGTCAAACCTTATGACTTATGAAAACCAAAATACTTTAACTTTAGAGACTTTACTCACCTGACAATAAGAATCATGAAAAACAATACAATACTTTCGATAATTTAATCAAAAATATGATGAAATAACTAGCCAAAAAATGTCTTCGACCGCGTCAACGCCACAAGTACAAGTGGAATGACTAGAAAAGTAGGAAAATTTTCGAACCTGTCAAGCCAGAAAGCAATATTGACACGTTTTTTTTTATTTTTTTAAAAAAAAGATAAATTAAGAACAAACAGTTATAGTGATTTTAAATAAAATCAAGAATTCCGACTTAGCTCGGGGGGCGGGCTGCAGCCCGATAGCCCCCCCCCCTGGATTAGCCTTTGATATATACATATATATGTTGTGGCCAAAACCCGAAATCGGCCATTTTGCAAATTGGTCGACCACCTCGGATACTGACTACTAGCATATTGCTATAAACTGAAAAAACAATGCGAGGTTTTGGCTAGTCAGTTCGCGAAATGACCGACCACAGTAACAAAAAAACTGAGTCATTTCTAATAATCGGATTTAGGCCACACCTCGCGAAAATGGCCGGCTAATTCGTAAATTGGCAGAACATAATATAATAACGAAGTGAAGAGTTTGCTGTATTTTTAAAAAACTTATTTCGGCACCTGCTCATCTTGATTCAAAATTTTCCTATGATTAAAATTAAGCCCTATTTTAAAATGAAACATGCACAGTCGGTGAAATCCTACTGTAGCATGATAGCTGATAAAGCCGACAAGATCATTACAATAGTATATGAATGATGAGGCAGATTTTTGAATTAACGCAATAAGAAGGAATTCTTTGCTTGATTTAGAACTCCAGTTCGGTGTACTGGATGAATTTATCTTTTCATAGAAAATAATTAAAAATCTAGAAATGAGTTGCTTAGGACTCAGGACTCAGTTGATAAGGACTCAGCTATTGCAATTAGCTTAAATATAAGTCATGACAAAGAAGTGAACGAGCTCCTCTCTCTGTATCTAAAAAAATCAACCTTTTTTTCTTTCTGCTGGAAAAGCTAAGTGCAGTCATTGTGTCCCTCGACAGTATTTACATTCCAGCAAAAGTAAATAAATAAATGAAAGTATGTGTGTCTGCATTTTCACATATATACAAAACACGAATGGTAAATTTGCAAAAATAAGTTAAATAAAAAAAGGAAATCTTTTGGGAGCTGTAGTGTATGAAGGAAAATACATCGAGAACAATCTGTGTTGAAACACGATCTATTTTGAATAGCGAGATTGAATTTTCTTTTTTAATTCTTTGAGTTTCACAAACAGGATGGTTTTGCATTTTGTTTGGGTATACACTCCATTTAGCTCCCAGTTGTGAAAATTTAGTGATTTACATTTTCCATTTGTAGTTTCGCCTTTCTAGGAAAGGGAAATTCTCCATCAGGCTGATTGCTCCTTTCTTTTCCAGCATTTTAAATTCGCTGAAAATGTGGCCAGAATAAAAGATTTTGTATATCTGAAAAATGCTCATCCACTTAGGCCACCAATATTTTTTATTTTTAAACTTCTTAAAATATTTCATTTTTATTTTTTCCTTCTACGTAATTTCGGATTTTAATATAAAGACAAAAGTTAATCATAGGCATAATGGCTTATTTCAAACTATACAAAGCTTTAACAGATGTAATTATCCGCCAGATGGCGCTGCCTCCCTCCCTCTACTCATGTAGTGTGAAAGAAAACGCGCGAAGATCTCCGGTATTGTTGAACCGGCAAAATGTTTTTTTCTTCTTTGTAACATGTAAATATCTGTAAATAATCAATTAACCTTCATTAAAGTAGTTAGTTATCGTTCATGGAGCCCTTCTTTATTTCATCCAGAAATACTTACATTTCGATTAATATAACGTCCAGCTCAGGTTACCAAAAGGAGTACGAGCCTTTACAAACCATATTTCAGTTAATCAGCGATGCTTCTGAGACTGAGTTTCTCTGCCATGGATTTCTGTCAACTATAATTTTATTCTGTAATCCGTAACATGAACTTTTATAAAAATCTAGTATGTGTTCTACTATATTGACAGTGTAAAATTCGGAAATAAATGTTTTACATATTCAAAAGGAGTCATTAGCGCATTGCCTTACACCGTTTTGTGAAGCCATGTCTTTTTCATGCTGCAAGATGCTGAATAGATTTTAAAATTAAACTCGCTCGATACATTTGACGTGCAGATCATGAGTATAAATTGAATCCATTT
Source organism: Araneus ventricosus (assembly GCA_013235015.1). Taxonomy (NCBI): domain Eukaryota; kingdom Metazoa; phylum Arthropoda; class Arachnida; order Araneae; family Araneidae; genus Araneus; species Araneus ventricosus. The sequence continues at coordinate 1,112,730 of BGPR01000140.1, read as the reverse complement.
CTTTCTTTTTTATTTATTTATTTTGTTAATAGATATTTAGTTCATGGATTGTTTTTCGCTTGACAATAATAATGTATTTTTGAAGCTCAATTACTTAATATGTTTACAGCATCAAGTCTTACATCTCTGCGATTTTGTTAAGAATAAAAATTATGTATTAATAGAAACTTTTTATCAGAATCCTTTTATAATGTTAGAGACGAGTTTCCAATTCAAGGTAATATAAAGATTTGCCCCCACATTTCATTATAAAACACAGTGAAATCAATCTCATTGGCACTAAAATGGTCCATACCAATAAAAAAAACTTGCAAGTTACCACATAAAATAATTAACGTCACAATTGAATCATCTCAGGAATTGGAACAACAAAATTCTTAAGCAAGGAACATATATGACAGAAAAGAAACCACAATCAAAGGCGAAAAAGTCGTAATTGGAACAAGTGTAGGACGATTAGATCGACAACAAATAGGCGTATCTGTACCAAGCAGTTGGGAGGATCGAACGCTGGTAGCCTTGAACCTCTTCGTGTTGCCGGAAACCAGAATCCGCTTCCCGCCCTTTTCGCTGGCTATTATTCTAGTTCTGTTTTTAAAGGTCAGTGTCACGACGAAGGCGTTTTTGTGTTGTTTTTTTCAGCTCAGCTTATTGTTCGAAGTTGGGGGAGGACTGCGTCTATGGCAAAGTAAATCAAGTACAGTTTGCTCTGCATCAGTGTTACATGCACTACATTTCGAATAATTTTTATCCGCATGGTGTTAAACAATAAATCAGGTTTCTTTTGTGCATTATATTAACGTTATTCTTCAAGAATAGTTCTACCACGTTCGCCCAATGACAGAAAATCCTGAGGGCAGGACTTGAAAAGAAAACTGAAATGTGAGAAAATTTACCGAAAAGCTGTCGTTTAGATACAAAAAAAAGCCTTCAATATTTGTTGAAAGTGAGAATCTTATGAGATCCCCATCCCCAAATGTACTTTTAATGTACTCAAATTTTTATTATGAACCTTAGAGTCGAAATACTCGATCCTAAAATTCCATTTGAATACGATCGATAGAATGAAATAAATTATCATAAAATTAAACAGAATATCAAGCATAAAATTTCATTTTTGAGAGAAAAAACGTAGAGCACTAAAAATGTTTGTATCGTCAGAAAATTCTTATTCGAAACTAATTACCTTAAAGCTCTTTGAACACTTATTATAAAATAGCTATTAAACCATAATAACACCTTTGAGCTTAGCAGAATTACTACGAAGATTACAAAGAGAAGAAGAGAAGAACACAAGCTCATCTCTTCTTTAAATGTAAAGAGACTAAAGTTTGTAAAGAAAACTAGAGGAGGAAAAAAGAATGTAAAAGAAAAGGCTGTTCACATGATGAAACACATGCTCAGCATACTCTGTCTCAACGGGGATATTAAAATTTGAATACTATAAAAGAAAGAAAATCTTGAGTTCTGTTGTCAAAGAGACGTATATGAAGTAGGATCTTAGAATGAACTATTCTTAAGGTTTAAGAAAGATGGAGTATTTGAGTGTTAGTCTAAGGTTTTTATATATTTTTTAACATTCTTAGCTAGAATTTTTTTATTGAATCCATTGCAGAAAGCTGAATTAATATCATTGTGTACACAGGTCTTTTATAGTTTAATATCAATATTCAGATGTAATTGATTATATATTAAGCAATTTTATTGTGTTAATGTTTACTGCATTGTATCTACTGACTCATTTTCTGGTAGATAGTTTCAAATGACACGAATACTAAAACTGGGTAAGCAAATATAAGTCGTATATTATTGGCAAAAGTTATATTAATATTTATTATCTGCATGAAATCTTATCTATACAAAATTTTAATGTGATAATTAATTAAAGTTTCGAACAAAAGATAGACATGAATTTGTTTTCAGTTGCACGAGATAATACATTAATTTACATTAGTTTCACCTTTGTTATGCTAATATTATTTTCATCTGTTAATATTATTTAAAAATTAATTTTATACCGATAAATTTGAAGTATGATGAACTATTTTTGCACATATGTAAAGTTAAATACTATTAATTAAATTCCCTTTATTTAAATCTAAGGTATATTTGAATATTTCTCTAATGGTTCAAATATTAGATTCCGAAATGTTAACGTTCTTTTTAAGAATAAAGTATGGAAGTTTGGAGAAGGGTGCCAGCTCAGATGTCATCTGACTGGGTTTCAAAATTGCAAGGTCCGTCCCAAAATAGCCCTCGTGTTGCTTCAAAAGGGGACATTAATATAGTTAAATCTTTACACAAACTTTCTCCATTCCATCGTTAGCTAATGAGTTAAATTGCTCACAAATATCGATGTTTAGTTGCTACAAAAGGTTTAAAAGGTTTGTAGGAAATAGAAACACCACTGACACTTGTTTTGGACAGCGTATGTAGTTATTCAATTTAATCGCTTGCTCACAAATCCTTTTTACTTTCTAGTATACGAAAGAAAGTATTGTAATCGTCAAAAAATGCGAACTCGAGATTTTGTCGAATCTCCACGTTTTAGACCTCCCTGAGTCCGAAAAACACAATTTTGGAATTATGTCTGTGTGTTTGTGAACACGATAACTCGAAAACTATTAGAGCTACGGGGATGAAATTTGGTATGTGGTCTTTAAACATAATTTGTAGGTTTCTATCAAATTTTGGACAAAATCCGTCAACGGTAAGTCTGTCTATCTGTATGTCCGCGTGAACACTATAACTCAAAAACTTGAATAGGTAGATGGATACAATTTGGTGCATAGTTTTATTTTCATGAATGTAGGTCCGTATAAAATTTTGGTCCAAATCCGGCAACGGGTTGACTGTCTGTCGGTCTGTATAATCGCATACTTGTTCAGCATTCGTTTCAAAACTTATCTCCATGCGTATGCGTACTGGTAGCAAGCGGAAGGATTACGTCACTTTGTCCTTGAGACGGAGTTTGTGATAGATTCGTTTTATCTCCTGTTTTGTTTTCGCTAGCTCGTGCCCTCGCATTGGCGGAGCTTGCTAGAGTGTGATGAAAAATAAATATTGATAAGTTTTAAAACATAGGCATCTCTTTGCATATGATTCTTCTAAATATTTTACAATTACTATAATCTACAATGAAAAAACTTCTGATATTCGTTGCATTCTGGGTTACAGTAGGTTCGATTTTTTTATCTACGCAGGGGGAGGGGAAATGACAAATTTTTGAGCAGTATACGAGAAAGTTTAGGGGAGGCAACTCCCACTGTTTTTTTTTT